>JAHWFP010244363.1:0-26771 GCA_023313725.1 Lithobius niger
CCTTGGCGACCTTTCTCTGGTGGAATGATATCACTACCTTCAAAGGCCGATCGTTTTTGGAAACTTGGCGGTTTTTTCTACCAGTTTTGGTATTGGGTGGATGTCACATCTTTCATAGGACTGTGAACGTACAAAAGGTTACACCGTCTTATCTACATCTGTACCTTTTTTTCTGGAGGAATTTGATATCTATAAATTTTCACATTGATAATTTTCAAATTTACCATTGTCAATTAGCCGTTTGATTAGCCAAATTGACATGGCTTAGTTTATTGTACGAGCATTCGTCACATGCTTACGTTTCTTCAGTCCCATTTTCGAAGACACTGGCTAACAATCGCTGAAATCGTTCGCTTCCTCACTCAGTGGTTTTGTTTATCCTTGTACCTTCCCCTTACTTTTTCAAGATTTCGGCAGCATCAGGATTTATTCTCGACATGACAAGCTACGCTTTTAGTTGTTTGCAGTTGATAGGCACATGTAACTTAGGATTGTGAACATAGAAAAAGCCAGCGCACCATCTTATATTTCGCTCTACCTTTCTTTTTTGAGGCATTTCATGTCTGTAAATAATTAGCCGTTCCATCAGCAAAATTGAGCATTTTTTTCGTTTGCTTTCTTCGTTCACATTTAGTCATGCAGAAACCCCGTTGCTAAAACAGCAGAACGCCAAGCATTTTATTTTTGGGTTATTAGCAAACACAACGCTTGGTCATGGATGCCTGTATTGTTGCGTAACCATCATCTAACGTGCATCCCTTTATTTTTACGCAGTCCACGGCAACGTTAATGTTTCCTTATTTTGTCCTTCGTTATAGTTCAGCTTTTAGTTCGTTCAGACTTTTACAATCATCTAAGGACCAGTGTTGATTGTTCAAGCCATTGTTGCTTGAAATCTTTGGTTGCAACTTGGAAAAGAAACGAAATTTAAATCCCCTTGCAGAGAATTTCAAAACCCTCCCACGCATTTGTCCTTACCCCTACAACCCCCAAACCAACTAAAGGACCATGCTCAGATCACCATGCATCCGTTTGCAAAAGTTCAGCTACGTAGGACTTCTCAATTTTGCGCTAGCCATGAGCAAAACGTCTATGGGATTTAACATGGGAAAAATCTTATTAGCTAACCAACCAGCTAGCTAGCTAGACAGTAACATAAAAACAACGTTATTGACGCATCTTTTTCTCTATGATTGGTGGTCGCTCAGCCTTTAAATTTTAGTTTTTCTTAATCTCTGAACCTTTCCCTTACATTTTCCACAATTTGAAACATTTCCGTCGCATTGGGATTTATCCTCAACATGCCAAAATACGCTTTCAGTTGCTTACAGTTAACAAACACATGTCTGCTATTGAGCCGCCTTTTTATCATTAACAATCAATTTTTTAACAATCGGAAGTCTACAATGGGATGATCTACTGTTACTTGGCGGCGACACACTAGCGTGTGTCTAGATATGAAAATTGAGTCTGGAAGGAGGGATAATCAATATGATGAAGGACAGAACAAAATCACGTAAAACCAGCTGGTAGTGGTTTGAAGGAAGTCGTTAATTCCACCCTCTTTTTCGAAGACAATAAGGAAAATCCAATCCTGTATCATTGTTAATAGCGCACTATGAAATGTTTATTAAGAGCTCTGTAAGAATTACTAACAAAAACGTCAAGTGTGCCGTAAAAATGGGGTTATATGATCTAGACACACGCTAGTGTGTCGCACCAAGTTAGGCAACAAACATCACATCACATCAATTGTCGAGGTTGTAAACCATTGTAGCGCGACGCCATTGCGTCAGTGTCTTATATCTTGAAGCATAGTTGGGCACATTTCAGGTACTTGGGGTGTGGTTTCGTCATAGAGGCACCACAATGGTAGTCCTTTAAGTCCCAATGTTAACCCCATACATAGCCTAATATACCTCCATAGTTAATCAGTCTATCCATACGATGTTGTTGCCATACTCATATCGCATGACTACATGTCATGTGACATTCATTATATAAAGGCTGTACCTGCTGAATAAAGCCGTCCTTCAAGTGTTAGCCTACAACACTGTTTTAGTTATGCCTTAGTGAACCCACAACAGTATGACTGACACCTTCATACATCACAGATGGCGACGAGACGGTCTAAGGTTTAAATTTAATAATTAGCTTGATAGGTTCTACAGCCATGGAGAGTGCTCCTAATCTGTGGTAAGTAGCAATTTTTTTCATTTTTGGCAGATGAAATTAGTACTCTGTGGAACTATCAGAGCTTAATTTTTTTCAAAAAGTGTACTGGGTTTAGGAACTTTCGTGGTACGAAATGATAGTAGTTAAATTTGGTACCTTATCAACTAGAACCAAAATGGGCAATTGGATTTATTACGGTTAATTTTACAAGGGCAGTGTTGTAGAGCGACGCACTGGCGTGCCCGCACAGGGGGTACTATAATCCTGAAGGTTCGAAAAATGCGCTGCTAAATTAACCCTGTTAAATTCGATTGTGCCTTTGCCCATATTCGGGCTGGTGTGTGCCGGTGTTTAAATTTAAGCACTGTAGCGTTTATGCTTATAAACGATGAAACTTGGTCTGTGCCGAACGCATAGGCCTGCTGTGTTGTTTTGTGTTAACGTTTAGTGAAACGGCAAACAATTTAAAAGCCTAGTCAATTGTTTAAGTTGTAGGCGCTTGAATTTAAAACTAGGTAGGCTACGGTAGTTTAGTGGCTTAGTTGTTAAGCAAAAAAATCCGTTTAGTCTCGAGTTGCTTCCAGTTTATTGAGTTAAATGGAATTGTAATTAAATTATTTAATAATTTGATTTGTTAAAGTGTAGGCTTATGCCTGAGACAGGTGAAGTGATTAAAACTCCTGTAGTTGCTGTTTTAAATACAGAGTCGGGTGCTAGCACCAGAGTTCAAACTTAAATTCAACTGTAAGTAGTTCTAGTGAAGACCTTACAATGGCTTCTAAAACTGCCGGTTTGTATGCGGAGTTCGACACAGAAAACAATACCTAGGAAAAATACACTAATCGTATTGGCTACTATTTTAGAGCTAAGAAAATCCCAGCGACCGAACAGATTGATTTTTTAATGGCTTCGGTTGGTCATAAAATGTTTGACAGAATCTTGAATATTGTTTTACCTGCTTTACCAAATTCAATGACGTACGACGTTTTGGTGAAAACTATTCTCGACGATGTTGAACCTCCACCTTCTGTAGTTTCCGAACGTGTAAAATTTTTCCGTAGATCACAGAAGTCGGATGAAAGCATTAGCGAGTATATTGCTTCGTTAAAATTACTCACTAAATTTTGTGATTTCGATAAGATCACCGAGATTAACAACGAGATGATTAGGGATTGTTTGATAGGCGGTGTTAAATCCGAAAAACGTTACAACGAGAACTTCTGAAGCAGACTCTGGATTTGAAGGCTACGACATCATTAGCTTTGTCTTTAGAATCTGCCGAAATAGATCAAGAAGTAATTCGTTCCCATTCAAAGAGTGTAAACTATGTTTCTCACAAACCGAACAGAGCTCAAGCAAAAGTCAAATTTAACAAAAGACTCAATCTGCTATTGTTGCGGAAAAAACGGGCACGTGAAAACCCGATGTAAATACAAGGATTTTATTTGTGGCCGTTGTCATATTAAAGGACATCTAAAAGCCGTATGTCGAAAAAGTAGTAGCAGTAAAACTTCTAAAACTGCAGAATACTCAAAACCAAGCTCGAGTTCGAATTTTAAGGCTAGGCCCAAAAGCAAACTGAAATACAGTTATAAAAAGAAAGTCCACAGGGTTGAACGTGAAACTGACAGCGAATCAGATAATGAGCCCGAAAATTCTGAGTCTGCTTCGGCAAGTGAGTGTGAGTCGGAGGAAGATTATTGTCTGCAAAATAATACAGTAGGGCTGTCCGAGGCTGCAGAGCAATTTTCAATTCCTGTAGTGACAAATAAAATCGTAATAGTAGTGAATTCCCTAAAAATTCACAAATGGATTATGCCTATCTGCCTTAATGGAATTAAGCTTAATATGGAACTTGATTCCGGGGCAGATGCTACAATAATACCAATTGAGTGGCATGAAAAATACTTTTCGGATTGTCCTTTAATGCTCAGTCCGTAGTCTATCCACTCATACACCGAAGGGACGGAGAAAACGATTTACATAGTAAGTCTCAAGGTTAACGTTAACGGTCAAACTGAATACTTGGATGCACTAGTTTCAAAAATGTACAGACCCGCATTAATTGGGAAAGATTGGCTTTCAATCTTTAGAGTTAATTTTGAACCATACTATGATTTGCAAACTAAAGTTAAAAGAGTCAAACAGGTTAAAGCAAGGATTCCACCAGTTGACACGGATGCAATAGTTAAAGGTTTTCCCAAACTTTTCAGTGAGGGTATGGGTAAATTCAAAAACTTCAAAGCTAAGATCAGTTGAATGGCGACGCAAAACCTGTGTATAGTCGAGTTCGCCCTGTCCCTTTGGTGTTAAAACAAAAAGTTAATCAGGAAATCGAGCGCCTGGTTAGCTTAGGAATTCTTGAGCCAGTGGCAACCTCAGAATCGTCGACACCGATCGTGATCGTGCATAAAGCGAATGGTGACATTCGAATTATTGGCGATTACAAAACCACCGTAAATCCACAATTGGAGGTGGACCATTATCCGGTTCCCACAGCTGCTGAATTATTTAGTGAATTAGCAGGTAGTGACAGATTTAGCCTTATCGATCTTAAGGATGCCTTTTTACAAATTGAATTAGATCCTGAGTCGCAGGCAGCATTAACAATAAACACTCCCCTGGGTCTTTTTCGCTGGCTTCGTGTACCTCTGGGCCTTGCGTCCAGTCCTGGAATTTTCCATAGGGTCATGACGCAAATCACGAGTAAAATCCCCAAATGTTCACCATTTTATGATGACATCCTCGTGAGCGGGAAGGGGGGAAAGCATGACGAATCTTTGAATCAGCTGCTAACTGCTCTACAGGATGCAGAGGCTAGGCTTAGGATCGACAAGTGTAAGCTGTCACAGCCTGAACTAAAATATTTAGGACATATGATAAATGCTGAAGGTTTGCACACACTCCCTGAGGTGGTGGAAGCAGTCACAAACGCACCGAATCCAACTTGTATTCAAGAACTGCAAAGTTTCTTAGGATTCGTGAATCATTACTCAAAATATCTGCCTAACCTTGCTCATATTCTTTCCCCTGATACCCGGTTGTTAAGCCCTAAAGTAAAGTGGACATGGGGGACTGAATGTGACCAAGCTGTTGGCAAAGTAAAAGAATTATTTGTTAAATCTAAAGTTTTGGTGCATTATAACCCAAAATTAAAGCTTAAACTGGTTTGTGACGGCTTACCCTACGGGGTGGGGGGCGTTCCTGATGCATGTCATGCCTAATGGCGAATCGCGTCCAATAGCTTTTGCTTCACGGAAGCTAACCAAAACCGAACAAGGCTACAGTCATTTTGATCGTGAAGCTCTCAGCGTGGCTTGGGGAGTTAAACGGTTTCATGAGTACGTTTACGGTCAGAAATTTATATTGCAGTCTGACCAAAAGGCTTTAATATGGATTTATGGCCCTAAAAAGGGTATCCCACAGATGGCAGCAGCACGTGTGCAACGTTGGGCGGTTATGCTTAACGCTTATGATTATGACTTCCAACATATACCAGGCAAGCAGAATTTAACTGCTAATGCACTGTCTAGACTTCCACTTCCTAACGACAAGGAGTTTGAAGAGGCTGAACAACAGTACAATGTACTAGCGTTGGAAACCATCTCCAACTTACCAGTGCTAAACGAAGCTTTGGTTATGGAAAGCAAGCGTGACAAACTACTGTCTAAAGTTTACCGATACGTTAATCGTGGCTGGCCTGAAGTGTTTGATAATCCTGACATGCAGCCGTACTTCACACGCCGCAATGAAATCTCGATTGAAAGTGACACACTTTTTTGGGGGTTTAGAATCGTCGTGCCGACAGCTTTAAGACGTCAAATTTTGAAAGATTTGCACAGCTCACACCTTGGCATTGTTAAATTGAAAAGCTTGGCTAGGTCTAAGGTGTGGTGGCCTTCTATTGACGCAGATATTGAAAACAAAGTTAAATCCTGTTCTAATTGTCAAGAATTTAAGGATACTCAATCTGCAGGACCCAAGCATACCTGGGAGTATCCACAAAAGCCAAATTCTAGATATCACGCTGATTTTTTAGGACCGTTAGATAATTTCATGTTTCTAATCCTAGTAAATGCACACAGTAAAATTTCGTTCGTGCACAAAATGAAAACTACCAGTCAGCTAAAGTTATTGATATTCTGAATAACCACATTGCTGAATACGGGCTGATGGATTCCTTAGTTAGCGACAACGGCCCACAGTGGACCTCTAAAGAGTTTAAATCATGGTTAACGATTAACGGAATCTAACACCTATCAGGCCCGGCTTTTGCGCCGTGGGTTAACGGATTAGCCGAAATTTACGTCCGAAATTTTAAACGTGTCTACAAAGCTGCTCGGCGTGACGGTTGTTCTGTACAGGAAAGTATAAATGCGTACTTATTATCGTCACGAATCACGATAAGTTCTACCACCCAAGCTACACCTGGTAAATTATTCTTCAATAGAGAATTAAAATCCAGATTGGATTTGCTTTATCCTGACCCTGTGTCCATTGTTAAAAGAACCCAACATCGTGTTTCAGTTAACTATCAAGTTGGCGATGAAATATGGTATCGTGACTACAGTAAATCTAACCCTAAGCTATGGTCGAGGGGGTCTATCAAAAAGAATCTATCGCATTTAATCTACAGTGTACTTACTGAAGATCTGGTTGAAGTGCGAAAGCACCGAGATCAGTTAAGGTCTAGAATTAATCCAACAGATGCCGAAGAATTATATCCAAATTCACAAATTCCATCGAATAATTCCGTAGACTTTGGCATGAATAAAAAGGCCGCTAATTCCAAAGAACACGTAGTTTCTAAGAAGCGTTATTCTGTTGGCACATCAGATCACGATCAGGTGACACACGAGCATTCAAATTGTCGGCGGCAGTCAGTGGGCCAATCACGGCGTTCCACCGTTGCCAGGCAGGGAGCTACACCAATCAAAACCGCCTCACCTGACAATTTACGAGTTGCGACACCAGGTGACAGCACAATCCAGTCAAAGTCACCCCACACACAGCCAGTGGGCGAGTCCGATGATGTCACTGTTCCCAGTGAACTAGTCATGTCGCAAAATTACAGCGCCTCCCAGCGAGATATTGGAGCGACAGGTGGCCTGGAACCTCCTTTACTTACAAGGCAGTCTCCAGCTAAACCATCGAAGCCAGCTACGATGAAAAGCCAACTGAGAAAACGTAAAGTTGCACCATCTCCACCACGTGCAGATGATGCAGTGCAGCCTCCAATAGTATTAGGTCGTCCGAACCAAACGAGCTCCGGACAAGCTCAACATTTCATAAATAACGTAGGCTAATATAAGTGTTTGTAATCAGTTCTACGTCAGCCCAACTGGGGGTTGTATTTTAACTTGTGCGATGCTCACAACATGTTTAGGAAATGTTATTTGTGCAAGGAATAGACCTTGTAAATTTTAAATTGTGCCTGTGGTTGGCAACATGTAGTGTTTTCAGTTATTCGTGAGGAAAATTGATTCCTCGGTTTTAAAACACGTTTCTTTTCTCTTTCATGTAAATATTTCCTTCACGTACGGACAACTGCTTTGGGAGCTGAAACAGCCTCCGGCGTGAGATAACATCTGTAACAAACTAACAGATGAACTCAGCAGCCACATGTTTGCAACTAACCAACATCGTTGTAAACAGCAGTTGTTGTTATAACCAAAAGCCAAAAAAGAAGGAAACACTACCGAAATTTATTCAGAAAAAGTACCAATTACAAGCCAGTTGGAAATAATAAATCAGATTGATTTCATGGTGCCAGTTTTTCAAGCATCATTAAAAAATTTCAGACTTTTTGATGAGTTAAGCTTTACACACAAGCTTACAAGCTTTCATAAAATGTTTAGTTCTTTTTTTAAAAGCGACACATTTTCTTCTTAATAATTACAACTTTGCTGGGATGCGTCGGGGTGCCCATTGCCGACGATCCCAGACAAGCACGGGAAGAGATTGGGACGAACCTTCTCAGATGCAATTGGTTTATTGGCGATCGAGACATAACACAACTGTACTGAAGGAGGCCATCTTTCTCTCTCTCTCTCCTACGGGTTCGCCACCAGGTGGCGAGCGGGCGCTCGAACTGGGGAAGGCCAACCGTGTGAAGGATGCGTGGGTCCTGGAGGGCCTTGCACCTTCACACGCTCCCCCCTCTCCATAAAAGTGAGGCATCGTTGCCCCAAGGTAGGCTACCCGCTTACAAACTTACTCTACGTGGTCCTCCTTGAGATTACAAACAAAAATCGTTTTTAAAAAATTAAAAAAAAATCTTCCCTTGCGTTCTGCGCACTTCTTGGTTTTGCGCCCCTAGGGTGCGGCTTACTTCATCAGGCACAGTTATGCACAGTTCAGAGGGGAAAATAAACCCAAAAACAAAATTTTTTGATCTTCTTGTTTCAGAGGTTGTATGCAACTCACGACTGACTTTCGAATCTTGCTCAAACTTGCACTTGCGCCCCAAAGGTGCGTCTTAGTTCCATTGCTGGTGTGGCACTTGTGTGATTGTGTTGCAGTCGTGGTTGCTTGCACATGAGGGAAAAAAAAACACTCACTGTTGCGCCCTGAAGGTGCGACTCAGTTCAAAGGCCATGGTGTGTGGTGAGGTGTTTGTGACACAATTGGTGCACTTTTGCGCCCCGAAGGTGCGACTTAGTCTCTGGACTTCTACATGGTCTTTCCCAGTTATCGAGCGATGGTGGTGGCACTTGCTTCTGCGTGGGCGCTGGGGTGGTGAATTGGAGTTGCCCGACTTCTCCTGGTGATGCCTCTTTCACTGCTGTGTGGTCGCTGCCAAGTTGTCGTTTTGGAGCCTTGTCTTTCGGAGATTTTGGATGTCGTCGACCAACTTGTTTTTTAATTCCTTGCCTCTCGTCTTGGTCTTTCTTTGGTATCCAAGTGTCTTGGTTCCTTTTTTGCTTTTACACTCGTGCAGTGGCCGTCGTTGCAGTGGTCTTTGGTCACCTCTTGACGTCAAGCTCGTCTTTCTCACCTCCCTGCTCCCTTACAGCCACGCTCCTCCCTCTCCTACTGTGACCTGTGCATGTCTGTCCAGTCTTCGTCTTCCAGGTTGCTGAAGGGTAGATAGGACATTAGGCAGATGAAGTCCTTCAAGTGTGTTGGTGCCTTTCTGACTCTGCCTGCTCTGGTGGTTGTTGATGGTTGGTTGTTGTCGTTTTCTGAGTCTGAGGAGTCTGGGGTTTCATCTTTTGATTCCAGTTTGGATAAGATTCATGTTCGGAGCTGCTGGAGCCTGACTCGTCGTCGTCGGATGCTTCCATGTCTGACTGGTCATCTGGAATCATGTCTGGGTTTGCATTGTTGACGTCGTTTGTGGTCGGGGTCGGTTGCGGTCCCTTGCGGTCCATGGTAACTGGGTCCCAGTACGGTTCAAGCTCTTTAGCGTTGATTACCTTGGTGTCAGAGGCGTCGTTGATCGAGGTGATGCAGTATGTAACTGGGCTTCTTTTCTCCACGACTCGGTACGGCACTTTGAACAGAGGTTCCAGTTTTTTCGCGATGCCTTTGTCGGCGCTCGAGAGTACGTGCTTCCTTGCTTTGACTAGTTCGCCCACCTTGAAGATTGTTTTGCGGTGCTTTTGGTCGTAGGAGATTTTTGCTCCTCGTGCTGCCTCCGCAAGAAGAGCAGCGACTAAGTCGTAGGCTTTTTCTCTAATCTTGCTCGTTTCTTCGTCATATTCTTCAGGTGTTCTGTGAGTTGTCGTGTCGGGTAGGCTGATGACTTTGAGTGGTACTCTTGGGTCTCGGAGATGCAGTAGGTAGTACGGCGTTTCTCCAGTACTGATGTGTGGCGATGTGTTGATAGCATACTGGAGAGTCGGCAGTAGTGGTCCCCAAGTAGTCTTGTGGTCCTGGAGAAATGCACGAATGCATCCCTTCATCGTCCGATGAGCCCTCTCTGTGGCATTCGCTTGCGGATGATATGCCGTGGTGCAATGATGTCGTATGCCGGTGGTCTCGAGTAGGTTGGTGAACAGCTTTGAGATGAACGCCGCGCCATTGTCGGAAACAAGTATGGCTGGCGGTCCATGCTCGTCCAGGATGTGCTGCTTGAATTTGCGTGCGGCCGTTTTTGCAGTTGCCACTTTGGTGGGAATGAGCCATACGAACTTTGTGAAATAGTCCATCATGGTCATAATGTATGTACTTGTGGTCGTGTGTGGGCCGACGAAGTCGATTCCTATCATGTGGAATGGAGAACTTGGGATGACTGGTTGCATGTCACCGATGTGTCGTTGTTGGGATGTCTTGGCAATTTGACATACATGGCAGGATCTCACGTATGATCCGCAGTCTGAAAACATGTGTTGCCAATGTGCTACTGCTCTTAGTCTCTACATCGTTTTGGTCACTCCTAAGTGTCCTGCTAGCTTGTGATCATGGCAGTCCCTTAGGTAGGTGTGACGCAGTGTCTTTGGCACGTAGATGCGCCATGCATGTTCCGGATGACCTCTTGTCGGAGCCAGAGGGTCAACGTAGTAGAGTACTCCGTCGGTGTCGAAGGTGTAGCTGCGTCTTATCTTGACAACATAGTTGTACGTCTCATCTCTGCCTGCAAGTTCGGGTCGAGACAGAGCTTTCGAGATGCGTTTTGCTACTGGGTCGGCTTCTTGTGCGATTTTTACTTGCATCTTGTCTCTGACGCCGATTTCTGGTTGAGCACGTATGTACAGGAGTGGGTACATGGACGTCTTGTGCTCTTGAACTAGTTCTTCGATTTTGGTTGTCATGGTCGGTGTTTGTCGTCTCGTCTTCATCGTCGGGGTTGTCTGGTGCAGGATTTCGTGACAGGGCGTCTGCTACGATGTTGTCTTTGCCTGGCCGATGAATGACTGAAAAGTCGAAGGTCTGCAGCCGGATTGCCCATCGAGCTGTTCTCGCTGAAGATGTTTTCTTGGATAGAATCCATTTCAGAGCGGAGTTGTCGGTTATCAGGAGAAATTTGTCGCCTGCGAGGTATGTCTCCCAATGTTTGATTGCTTCGATGGTGGCGAGAGCTTCGAGTTCAAAGACGGGATACTTCTGTTCTCGGTCTTTCAGCATTCGACTGAAGAATTCGATGATTTTGGTTTCACCGTTGATGCTCTGTGTCAACATGGCTCCAAGACCTTCTGTGGACCCATCCGATTCCACGATGAATGGTTGTGAGAAGTCTGGCAAAGATAGGATGCCTGCGGTTAGCAGCTTGCTCTTCAGCGTTTGGAAGGCTCTCTGGTGTTCATCTTTCCACTGGTACTCATGGTCTTTCCTCGTGAGGTGATGGAGGGGAGCCGCAATGGAGGAAAAGTGGTCGATGAATTTTCTGAAGTACTCGCATAGGCCCAAGAAAGCTTCCAGCTTCTTCCTTGTGGTTGGTCGAGGACAGTTGCGGATGGCAGTCATGTGCTCCGTTGAAAGTTCGATGCCTTTCGCCGTGACTTTAATGCCAAGAATTTTGAGTTCTGGGACGCCAAAAAAGCACTTTTTTCTCTTTAGGGTGAAGCCTGCATCCCTGAGACGCCTGAAAATTTCCTTGATTGCCCAGCAATGTTCCTTCCACGTGCGTGTGGCTATAATAATGTCATCAATATATAAAATGCACACGTGGTTGATGAGGTCACCGAGGATCAAGGTCATCGTCCGTTGGAAGGCTTGACAGGCTGTCTTCAGGCCGAACGGTAAAAGCTTGAATTTAAATGCGCCTCGATGGCAGACGAATGTCGTGCAGTCTTGGCTAGCAGGGTCCAGTGGGATCTGGTGGAACCCCTGCTCGCCATCCAGAACGGAGATATACTTCGCTCCGGCGAGGAAGTGAAACACTTCGTCCGTCCGCGGCATCGGATAGTTGTCGGTTTCGATCCACGAGTTCAGGTAGCGGTAGTCAAGTATTGGCCTAAATCCCCCTCCGTTCTTCTTGCGCTTGAGGAAGAAGGGTGATCCCCACTGGCTGTCAGATGGTTCGATCCTTCCTGATGCTAGGAGTTCATCCACCATCTTATTTATCTCCCTTTTGATTGTGGGTGAAGTCGAATAAACTCTTTGGTACATTGGCTTGGCTTCCGGGTTCAGTTTGATGTGATACTCGGTACCCTTCAGTCTCCCTGGTTTCCCCGGAAAAATATCCTTGTCTTGCTCAAGGAGCCAGTCAAGAAATTCGAATTCTACTTCGGTGAGGTTGTTCAGCTTTTCTGTGCCTTCCTGGGTTTGGACGAACCAGGCTGAGTTCATCACCGGCGTGTGCGGGTTCGCTGCGTGAGTGGAGAGCGGAAAGGAATGTCGGATGTCTCCGTCGAAGTTCCCGATGTTGTTGGCATGATCCACGTGTAACTTCACCTTCCTGGCGTAGTCTCTGCCGAGGATGCAGCAAATAGCCAAATCGTCTGCGACACTGAATTCTTGGGTCAGATGTCTGCCGTGCGTGACGATGACGATTTTTATCGTGCCGATGGTCTTGATCCCTGGTTCACCGTTGGCGAGTGTCGGCTGAATGCCAGTGAACGGCTGCAGATCTTGCATGGCGTGCGGGTTGAATGTCGTTAGCCAGTCGGTGCGGATGTAGCTTGAGGTTGACCCTGAGTCAAGCCCTGCGTAGAAACCTTTGGCGTAGGCTACCACGTGCATCGATTGCATGTCATCGGACGGTCCGATGTGCATGGTTTCTGGTTGCGGTCTTTGTTTTCTGGGCCTTCTTGGTGCGGAGCAGAGCGAAGCTATGTGCCCAATTTCATCACAATTGTAGCATGTGACGTTTCTGTGCCATGGCTTGGGACTCTGAGGACATCGCTGTTGTGCGCTGTTTGCTTGGTGCCGTTGTTCAGTTTGGGGCTGAGGAGCGGCAGGTACAGCTGAGGGAGCAACGAAGGCTTGTGATTCCGCATTCAATACAGAAGCATAGGTCGTTTGACTTGCCGGGATGGTGCGATCAATCAACGCTGGTGGCGGTGCTGAAGGTGCTGGTGCGGTGGCGGCGCTCCGATTCGTCGCTGGTGCTTGTGGTTGTTGGTACGGGATGCTCTGCTGGGACTGTTGGCTTTGACGTTGGTGTTTGTCATCTTAGCTGGTCGTCTGCGGTGCCCATGTTAACGTTGGTTGACTTTGGTTGTGAGCCGTTGTTTGTTTGTAGTTTGATTTTTGTTCTCCAGTTTTCTCTGGGAATCGCATGAAGTTGGGTAGAGTTTTGATGCGTTCAAGGAGTGCTTCTGGTGAGCGAAGGTCCATGGGTGCTAATGTCCACCTATACTTGTTGTTCATCTGCGCAATTATCAGATCAGTTTCTGATTTTTTATCTAATTTATTTTGCAGTTTGCGAGTCTGGCGTAGCATTCTGTGTACAAAGTCTGCCGGTGTTTCTCCGTATTGTTGACGTGCGTTGTAGATTTGTGCAAGTCGTTCTTGCTCAGTGATGGGTTTCTTGAACTCTTCACGTATGGCTGCTTTCATTTCTCGCCAGTTGGATGGTTTCATTTCAAGTGCCTTCCACCAGTTGTAGTAGCTACCCCTTAAATTACATTGAATTATGTCTTGAAATTCGTGCAGAGGCAGTGTGCAGCCTGTTAGTCTGACTGTCATGGAGTGTATCCAATCGCTTAGATTGGTGTTGTCCTCGAGTGGCAAGGGTTGGAACGTTTGTGCGGCTATTGCACTGCTTAAATGCGCAATCCATGGTGGCGGCGTGTAGTGCATGTAGGCCTGCATGTCGATAGGAACTTGGTAGGGTGCCTGCATGGATGACGTCATGTTGTGGGTGGTATTAGCACTTGTTTGTTGCATGCTGTTGTTTGCAGTGGTGCTTGCATTATTTATTACACCATTTGGTTGTTGGTGCTGAACTACCTTTTGGTTTGTGTTCTGCTGACCTGGATACATGTTTGGTGCTATGTTCGTCTGCACTTGGTTAGGTTGCCTGCTTGGGGGCATGTTCATTTGCATTTGGCTGGAATTTTGTTGCCAAAACGGGATGGTATCGTTATTCCCGTGGTTAGGGTTGTTCATTTGGCTTAAGCCTACTGAACCATGGTTGCTTCTCTGGTGTTGGTCAGGTAATAATTGTTTTTCTGCAGTGGTTAAAAAATTTCTGGTTGTTTGGGGTGCTAGCTGGTTGTCGGGGGGTGCTATGCAGTGGTTGCTGAAACTGCACGTCACTCCATTGCATTTGGTTTGTTGCCATTTGATTTGCTTTTTGCGTTTGCAATGCAGCGAATTTGCTGTTCAATTCTTCCAATTGTTTGTTGAAATCGTTTATTAGTTGTTGCTTGTCGATTTCGTGTTGATTACTTTGCCACCGTAATTTCTCTTTGAGCAATTCGAGATCGTTTTCTGCCTTGGTGGCCTGCGTTGGCCAGTGGACACGTCTTTGCTGGTTGGTGCTGCCATCTAGCGGCGGCGTTTTGAACTGCGGCGCTGGAATTTGATTAGGAATAGCGTCACCTAATGGTACACTTTGGTCGTACACGCTCGTCATTCTGGCAAAATTATGGATGGGTGACAGGAAATCAACTAGCTCACCATCAATGTCAACATTGAAGCTTGCAAAATATTCGTTTTCGTTTGGTTTTGTTGGTGAATTCATAACGCATTTCCAAATTTTGGCCCACGAGATCGTCAAAAAAACAAAATGGCGTCGTGTTGCAAGTAGCGCTGCGCCCTACTATACTACACTACTATAGTACTACTATACTACTACTATTCCAAGGTCTTTGGCTGCGCCTGCCTGCCTGCCTTTCAGGGCACTTAATGCCCTTTTCGGCGAAGGAAAGCCCAGCTGAAACAATACGCAACAATGTAAAAACCCATTGTTGCCGGGAAAGCCCGCACTTTCATTTGAAGGCGGGAAAAGTGCGGGCATTCCCTAGGGAATGCCCGGGGTTTGGAAAACAGCTTATTTTAACAAAACAAAACACAACAAAAAACACGTTTGAAGTAGCAAAGCACTACATTACAATGCCGTTATATTTACAAAAGATTATGTAATGATTGTAAAATGGTTAGTTTTTATTCACAAATGTTTGACCGGGTTTTCCTTTGTAACACTCCGGCCTGATACATTTGCTACGAGTTCAAAATACCGATGATATTTGCTTGCATACCACCACAGGGAGCCGTCACAAAATACTTTTGGTGGAGAGTATTATGTATATAGAGAGGTGAGTTTAAAAAAAAAAAGGCCGGCACACCAAGAGTATTTTGTGACGGCTCCCTGTGCATACCACGGCTATAGTTTTCTTGTACTGTTGTAAGGATTTCAAGTTACGGTAGCCAGTTGTTTGCACAATGAACTTATCTTCTACGTTGGGTCGATACAAAGTTGTTGCTGACACGAATGTTGTGATTGCTTAATTAACCCTCCAACTTAGCAATTGGCATCTGTTGCAACATTTTTGACGATGTTGCCCGGAACATTTTTACTCACGGGGCGGTTGTAATACAAAATGTTATTACTGTATTTCTTTTTGGGGCAAAAATACACAACGTCAGTATTTGCATGTTCGGGCCAATAATTTTGATACAGTATGTGAACGTTGCCAGGACAACGAGAAGGATTGTCGGGAAGAGAAAATGATTTGAATCTCTTTTGTTGCACTTTTATATGTTTTAAATAAATAAGCACAAATTCATGTAAATTACATGAAGGAAAGAGGAAAACAAGCCAAACAGCAAAAATAATACACTAGAATTAACGTAGTACAGTAAGCCACCTTTATAGTGGCATGACCCGGATTCAAACTAGCAACCCAATTCGTACCTAGATCACATAGCTGTTCGGCTTGTTTTCTTCTTTCCTTTTATATGTTTTAACCCACGTTGATTTATTTTTGAAACGTTTGATATTTATTCAACGTATTCTCGCCCATTTTCATTTGACCTGCCAAAAGTTTGTTGTCTTTGTATTAAAGTTTTGTCCTCATTTTTGCCACACAACGCACAAACATGCACATCGAAATCACAAACACGGAATACGATAAGGCATTTGGATCATCATTAGCCTACCAAGAACTTTAGTTTCCCGCAACACGTTCAACTATTTTCGAATCTTTACCAATAATGTAAAACAATGGCCCGTTATTTCGAGAACGTAACAATACCACGTTCTTTCAAAGCATAGAACGTCTGCCAAGAATAGCCGACAATGGGAACGAGCTCTTCGCCGTAATGGGCATTAAGTCGGATAATGACCGAAAACCTTGTGCATTCCTAAACAATGGCCCTCGGGACGCTGCGCGCCCTCGGGCATTGTTTAGGAATGCCCGCGGTTTTCGGTCATTATCCTTTACTGCCTACTCTACACAGTAGTGTAGAGTAGGCAGTGTTCAGGGTGAGTGTGCGCTCACTTAAGTGCGGATGCGCCGCGTCGGAATGCGATCGGCAAAGAGAAATGTGTTCATGCACAGAAAATAGTCCCACTTGCTTTTTGCTTTTGGTAGGCTTTGAAATGGTCGAAAAATTCCAAAATTGCGTCCGACGGCTTAGCTTTGTCAACAATTAGTATTACAATTGGTCTCTGATATTTGATTTTGAAATGCGACAATTTACGTGCGGGAGATTTGACTGTCGGCAATTTGCTACGAGAGAATCGGTGGTCGGTACACATAAAATCATTCGAGTCAAGGCCTCTCCAGACAGAAGAAAATTTCGTGCGAAGCAATGCGTGACTGCGTACCTACAAGGTCAAAATTGCTGCAATCGTATCGTTGGTGTTGCGTTAAGGACCAATATTGAAGTCTTTTTTACACCATACTGCGACTCCGTGTAGCCGCGAGCAGCCAGTCTGGTTAGGGCTTTAGAGTTATTTTCGTATTTGCAAATGTTCATAGTTCACTTTTGAGCCTTTTTTGCGTAATGAATTGACTCGATCTCACCTTTTGTACGGCTGGAAGCGATCGATGGGGTAGTGGTTGCCACCATTCTCCTCACCTCGTGGCCACGTCTTTCTCGTTGTGGGCCTCTCGTCGAATTTCGTCGTTTTTTGGGTAAAACTCACTGTTCGGGGGCCAACTCTTGCTTCGGGTTACCACGTCGGGCGCCAACTCTTGCTGGGATGCGTCGGGGTGTCCATTGTAGTAGAGTAGCAAATGATGGTAATTTGGCCGAAAACTGCATTTAATGATAGAAGTCTAAAACTTGGCACACTGAAAGTAGTAGGTAAGGGTAACATTTCAAGAGATGGAGCCACCGGAAATTCCTCCCTGGTGAGCAGTTATGACGTCATCAAAATGGCCGCCACAGCAAATGCTACAAACTTCATTATCTCCCGAACCGCTCAACGGATTTTAATGTTTTTGGTATCAAATGAAAGCTATTTTTATAAGGGAAAAAACCCAAGAATGACAATTTGTCGAAAAAAATGTTCTTTTTAAGTTGCAAGCGGTTTATTTCAAAATTAAGCACTTTTCGTTACTTTATTTACGTTTTTCAAACATAGGCCTACCAGTTTTTTTGTAATTTAACTGCAGAACAGTTCAATACTTAAAACATTGAAATACAAATTAAGAATGTGCCTTTCTGAGGTAAAGTACTTTTGTGAGGCTTACTTACAGTTTCCTTTGCAATTTTTGTGTAGCAATGTGCACTTTAGTCCACATTTTTTCACCCACACATATTTTCTCGGCAATCCTTTTTGCATTGACAAGTTAAAAAGTCTTGCACTGCTAATGAAACATCTTGCTGGGTTGTCCAAACCGGTTAATATGTGTTCTGCAGAAACCTCCAGCTCTACTCTTCAATGTCTGGTAACTTCAAGTGTATTTTTAGCTGTCCCTGTTTATGTCAGCTACTCCACAGAATACTTTGGTAGCAACTCCGCAGAACATGTAATCCTAGAGAATCAGCAGCTGGGGAGTATTCTCCATTGTTATATTGTGGGTTGTAGAGCATGTATGGCTTCCTTTACTGTCTGACACCGACTGGTAAAACAGTAGCACAGAACGAGGTATTATTGTAATAGACAGAATACATGACAAGTCTTCCTGAGAATGGGACAAAAACTCTATGCTTCAGTTAATTGTGGTCAATCCACTTTCCACGTTATAGTCTTTCCACGACTCCCAAAACAGGAGATGTTGTCACACCTTGAGAATGCATGAAGCCACATAAAGCTACAGATTTCTTCTCACTCAGACTTTGGGCGATTTCATGTATGGTTATGACTCGGAAGTGTTTTCCAGCCCCCAAATGAACCCATATTGCGTGAAGACATTCCTTCTGTAATTCATGGAAAAATACGATGGCCAGCGCCACAATATCTGTGTCAACTGTCCTAATACAGATTGCAGCAGTCCCATTTCTCAGACTAGCTTTTACATCACAAGCCAGACCAAAAATGTCATTTTTGTTTTCAGAATTTTTGAAGAACTGTTCCCACGTCTTTGGCAAAATATTCTGGCCCTAACTTCCGTCGTTCTTCTAAACTTTAGTACACTCTAATTTATGATTTAATACTACTATAGTAATAAACGCCCCACACAGCATCAATCATTGCAGCATTTAGTTATTTAAATAAATACGGATGCAAACCTATTACGTTGCCTTTTGGAATTAGATGTCGGACTGCCTGGAGTGGGCCAAAGGCTGAAGTCTGACCGCTAACCCATACTGACATGGCCAATGCCCTGCTCAGGCTGCCTGACTTTTAAGTCCAAAAGGCAACGCGAATAGGTTCGCATTCGTACTTGGCTTTCCGGCCTGTTTAATCTTTAATTTTACGCTTTGTGTTTTTCTTTCGATTTCATTTGGTGTGTTGTGCACAAACAAGCAGTCCCTGCAGTGGCGATTGGAAAGTGTATGTTTACACGCATATGTGTGCTTGTTAAATGCTGCCTTTAAATTAAAAAAAAGGCCGTGCCAGTATGGCTTACTGTAGACTTCAGCCGTTCATTTCAAAGGTTCAATTCCCACTCGGGCAGTCTGACATTTAAGCCCAAATTGCAACGTAAATAGGTTTGCATCCGTGTTTATTTACCACTAATCGAGCCATTTGCGCTTCCATCCTGTTTAATACTTGGCAAATGTTTTTTTTTAGCCTTGGGCTCGACAGCTGGCCCATTGTAAATGATTACTGGTAAAGAAAATTCAGATGCTGTTGCATCAGAGACATACTAGGATTTTTAATGAATGTCGCTGATTCCTCAGGGTCATCTGCACAAAACTTATCATTGTCAATATCTATATCATCAATGCATCAACTTCTGTGGTATTTCCAACAGAGTTACAAGAGAAGACTTGTTTCCATGTAGTATATGGCTGTCTGCTAAAAGCGAGGGTAGGTATGGATGGTTTTCATAACAGAAGAGAGATTCCATACCCATGCTTTGCGTACTGCTTATGACAAATAACTTTGAAAAGAAGTTGAGATCTTTATTTTAGAGACTTCACTAACATAGAAGACTTATTACTGACATTTTTCGTTTGGCAAGCTTTTCAACAAACTCTTTATACTGTAATTTTCCGAATTATTCAATAGTCATTAAAGTATCAACAGATTCATCAGAAAGAGCCAAATTTTCCAAAGGAAACATTTGCTCTCTTTCGGCCAAAAAACGGGTTCCTTATAATCAATTAGTCATCATAACTTCAAGCAGTGATTTGTTTGTCAATCAACTTCTGAAAGTATGGAGATTGTTCATGATGTAACTTTTTTGCATTGCAGTTCCTGCCACTTTTTTCAAACTGTATCAAAAGTTGTGAGGCTTCAAGCCCGCTTATTATCCATCTTCGCAATACTGAAGGCTCTCTTAGTAACCCGACAGCTTCGTCTTCTTCCGTAACAATCGCATATCTTTGTACTTGGACGTGACCTAGCCCTATGGCTGAAAAAAGGTTTACTGCTTTTATGTTCCATAAAATTCAGTTTCTGGAATTGCTCATGAAGCTGTGGATGTACGGTTTGCAAGTTGCTAAATCTTTAACATAAACTGGAAGCCATCTGGCGTAGTTACATTGATCCATAAAGGAAAACCACGGAATCAACTTGTTGAGTGATTTTTTTATGTTAATTATAGCTTCAACTATGGTGTGCTCCAACAAACATCAGCAACTTTAAAATCTACATGTACTTCAGTAATTGAATGAGATAATTTCTCCTGCCTTCTTTTTCCTCCATTCCTGGAAGTTTGGTCATTGTATAGTGGAAGGTAGAAACTCTACGTCAAACAAACACATCTCTCCTTAAATATACTGCAGTGATCTGGTGTGCTAACTTTGTTTTTTAATTTCTATCAGCTTTGATGCTAACCTACCTGACGTTGCAACACGTCCACAGACAATGCATGGGGCGATCCTCTGTAATCAAGTACTTTCTAGTAGTTTTACGAAAATCTTGTTCTGTACGCAATTAGCCAAACGTAATCAAACACTTTTCTTCGCTGAATTCAGCAGGCCACGTGCATATTATGTTATTTAGTAACGTATTACCAAAAATTTTAAATGTATATTTCAGAAATTTAATTTTAAAAAGTAATAAAAAGTGCTTAATTTTAAAATAAACAGCTTACAACTGGAAAAGAACATTTTTTTCGACAAATTGCCATTCTTGGTCTTTTTTCCCTAATAAAAAGAGCTTTCATTTGATACCAAAAAAAATAAAATCCATTGAACGGTTCGGGAGTTAACGAAGTTTGTAGCTTCTGGTGTAGCGGCCATTTTGATGACGTCATAACTACTCTCCAGGGAGGAATTTACGGTGGCTTCATCTCTTAAAGTGTTACCTTTACCAACCACTTTCAATGTGCCAAGTTTTATACTTCTATCATTAAATGCAGTTTCTTTCTCAATTGCTACTCTACTATTGCCGACGATCCCAGACAAGCACGGGAAGAGATTGGGACGAACCTTTTCAGATACAATTGGTTTATTGGTGATCGAGACATAACACAACTGTACTGAAGGAGGCCATCTTTCTCTCTCTCGCTCCTATGGGTTTGCCACCAGGTGGCGAGCGGGCGCTCGAACTGGGGAAGGCCAACCGTGTGAAGGATGAGTGGGTCCTGGATGGCCTTGCATCTTCACAACTTAAAGTAGGCAGTACTAATAAAAAATTCATGTCTTCGAAATAATACATATTTATTTTTCAGCTAGACTTAAAGGGCAATTACATCCATTTTGAAATGCACGTGATAATTTTGGACCACTTAAACAATAACTAAACGCAAGAATTGCGGTAAGAATACGTTACGTACGTCCGATACAACAATATAATTACTGCAACACCAAAACACAAGACGGGGCCGCCATTGTTTTGCTGGAACGCGCAGAAATTAATGCCGACAGATGGTAGCCATCGTTTTCGACACGCAGCTAAATGAGATAGCTCTATTGGGTGTGAGAGCTCAAGTGACCTACAGCCTTACCTGGCCGACAGTTGTAGTGGCCAGTTAAGGCCGTCGGTGTGCTTTACGTTTTAAATATATGATTCGTAAAGCACAACAGCACTTAAACAGATGCAATTTTCTCAATTGTACATTTGATTATTTCAATTAAAAATCATCCAAATTTTATCCGTGTACATTTTAACAAGTAAAGTTAAACTTCAATCATATAATCCCCTTTTTTACGGCACACTTGACGTTTTTGTTAGTAATTCGTGTACCTTTTGTACGGCTATGGCGTCGTGCTACAAAGGTTTATGCATGCATTGTTTTTGCATGTATTGTTGCTGGCCACTTTGAAACAATTCTACTTGATACTTGTGTGATGTCCTAGGCGGGGACACACCTTAGCCCAGCGTGGGCACCAATGGTAATAAACACACGGACTACCATAGTGTAGGCTACAGCTGATAAGACAGCAAACTTCCTGTTTACTGCTCTTTAAATACAGGGAAGTCATGTGATGCACTTAAGACTATATACAATTATGGAACAGCCTATTTAGTGGTTAAAGGGTTATCTTGGTAGGGTTAACATATAGACATGAAATTGATGGCTGCCATTGTGGAGCACACAAGTGACGACTCCACAATGCAGCGAGCGAAAAAAAAAAACAGAAAAAAAAATAATCTAAGCCTAGCTGGAAATAAAATTATGATTACGAAGGCAAGATGTATTTTTTAGTGCACTACCTATTTTTAAAGATACATAATTTTTCGCTTTCGAGGAAAAACTAAACACTATTTTTGAAAGCTGTTTTACAAAATAAAGAACTGAAGATGTACATGATTAAGCAAAAAATTAAACATTAATAAACTGGCTGAAAACTTGCCACTTTTAAATTTCTGTTTTGATTTCAGGAGCAATTTTACAATAAATTCAATTTAAATTTTCAACGTTGTTTTAATTTTCGTAGCCTTTTTTGGTTAATTTTTTTTGCAGCAACCATTTCTGCAGCTGAAACGCTAAAGCGTTGCTGTGGAGGAACATCTGGCATTCGAGAATTCGGTGCCAAAGTAGTTTCTTTGGGTTAAGCTTCACCGGAGTGGGAATTGCGGCTCCAAGCAATTTTTTGTTCCGATGTCGGAAGTATTTGTGTACATGAAAAGACAAAGAGGTACAAAAAAGATAAAATCGTGAAATCAATTTTTCACACGAACAACAAAATACAATTACATTTTTACCTAATTTTAAAGGTGGACATTTTTAAAATTAACAGAGCCGATATTCTGCACGAATAACTAGGGGACAAAACGTTTTAGCGTTACTCGCTACAGTTTAAAAAGAACTATCATTTAATTCATATGTAACGGATTACAACAAAAAAAAAACGAAGAAGTTGTAGCCAAATGGTAATTTTGCAAAAAAAACTACAAATTGAGCTTGTCTGGAGCTCTACGCAGTCTCTTTGAACGATGAGCATTTTGAAGCTACGCTGCAATATCAACCTGTGTTGGTGATAGCACAACTTTGCGTTTATTGGGATTCGGTTTCGCTTTTTTGTTAGCATGACCTGGCTTCGGTGGTGATTGCTTAGTGGATGGTGACGTAATAATCGATGGAGATTGTGACCTTTCTGGCTTAGAATTTCCTTCAAGAGGGGCGCTGGTAGTAGCCAAAGGTGATTGGTTATTTACGTTAGCAGACTCATCCACTTCGTGTGTGTGGGGTAACTTCGCTGGAGATTTCCTGCCACCTGGTGACTTGCGATGTAAATTCTGAGGTGATTTTTCAAGCTGTTGGATTGGTGGAATTTTTCCCTCAGTAACAGAAATTGACTTTCTGGATTGGCCGAGAGATCGACGCTCAGGAACTACGCCAGCGAAACTTGGCTTTTCACGTTGTTTGCCGCCAAAAGATATGCGTTTGAAATTTGAGTGATCCTTCTCATTATGCATGGAGAAATTACTGCTTTTCGCCGTCGAAACAAGTGCGTTTGGAGGCTGTTCTGGATAATCATTTTCCACGGTATGTAACCTTAGCTGTTCGCATTGTTTGCGAATCGTATTACCATTAGTATCAACGATAGTATAGGACTGATTTTCACATTTTTGGTTAACCATACCGACTGACCATAGCCTGTCATTTGTCGTTGAAAAGTAACGATACCAAACCTTTTCACCTATTTGATACGTTTTCAACTCACGATGGTGGGTGCTCTGTACTTGTTTTAATTGTTTACGGCGTACGGCTGCAATAGGATCAGGGAACAATAATTCCAGCCGAGACTTTAATTCCCGGTTAAAATATAATTTTCCGGGTGTTGCTTGCGTGGTAGCGGAGATAGTGATTCGTGCTGATAACAAGTAAGAATTTATACTCTCTTGAATAGTAGACCCCCTGTCGCCGCGAGGCCTTGTAGACTCTCTTGAAATTACGGACGTATACCTCAGCCAAACCGTTGGTCCAAGGCGCAAAACTTGGCCCGGTCATGTGCCTAATTCTGTTGGATTTTAACCAATTTTGGAATTCTGCGGACAAAAATTGGGCAGCATTGTCCGTAACTAAGCTGTCCATTAAACCATATAAAGCTATATGATTGTTTAAAACGCCAATGACACGCGCGGATGTTGTTGACTTCATTTTATGCACAAAAGGAATTTTTGAATGTGCGTCTACAAGAATGAAGAACATGTAATTGTCCATCGGCCCAAAAAAATCAGCGTGTAAGCGATTATTTGGTTTTAGTGGATATTTCCACGTATGCTTAGGAACTGACGTTGGAGTATCTTTATACTCTTGACAATTTTGGCATGATTTGACTTTATTTTCAATGTCAGAGTCAATCTTAGGCCACCAGACTTTTTGTCTAGCTAAACTTTTCAATTTAACTATGCCTAAGTGAGCACTGTGTAGATCTTTCAAGATTTGTCTCCGCAAGGCCGTCGGCCCCAGGACTCTATACCCCCAAAATAAGGTTTCGTTTTCGACAGAGATTTCAGCACGACGTGTGAAGTACGGTAACAGATCGTGAATTTCGCATTTGTCAGGCCAACTATGGTTCACATAACGATAAACTTTTGAAAGTATTTTATCACGTTTACTTTCAAGAACGAGTGTCTCGTTTAAAACTGGAAGATTAGAAATAGTTTCTAAAGCAAGAATATTGTACTGCTCTTCTGCTTTCTCGAATTCCTCGGTATTTGGGAGGGGAAGGCGCTTTAAAGCGTCTGCCGTCAAATTAAGTTTACCGGGAATGTGTTCGAATTCGTAATCGTAAGCATTAAGCATCACTGCCCAACGCTGAACCCTGGCGGCTGCCATCTGCGGTATTCCCTTTTTAGGGCCAAAAATCCAAACTAAAGCCTTCTGATCAGACTGCAGTATGAATCGCAACGGCCACATGTATAGTCTCGATATTTACAACGTGTTTTCACGTGGCCATTTTTGCCGCAACAATAGCAAATGAAATCCTTAGTGGATTTAGGCCTACTTGATGTTTTGCCAGATTTTTTAACTACGTAGGTAACAGCTTTAGAATGGCTTCTCAAAACGCTTTGGTCTGTTTCAGCAGATTCTAAGGATAAAGCTAAGGATGTTGTAGCCTTTAAATCCAAAGTCTGCTTCAACAACTCGCGTTGAATGACTTCTGATTGGATCCCCCCAATTAGGCGATCCCTAATCATTTCGCTGTTAATGTCTTTAATTTTTGCGAAGTCACAATACTTCGTCATTAGCTTTAAGGCAGCTAAATTTTCCCCGATACTCTCATCTGATTTTTGCGATCTTCTAAAGAATTTAATACGCTCAGATACCACTGAGGGCACTGGCTCAATGTCGTCTAAAACTTTTTTAACGAGCTCATCAAATGTTAATGAGTCGGGCAAATCAGGTGAGAGGATATTAAGAATTCTATCAAACATTTTCTGGCCCACAGATGCCATTAGAAAATTAACTTGCTTGGTTGCTGGTATTTCTTTAGCTAAAAAAAAGTAACGAATTCGGCTGGAGTATTTCTCCCATGTGTCAGACTCGCAATCGAATTCCGAAAATAAACCAGCGGTTTTAGACGAACCCATGTTGACGTCGTCTTCACTATCACTAGATTCTTAATTTAGATTTAAATTAGAAGTAGTTCATTAACGCTTGCATTCACTACTGAATTATTTTCAGTTTCACTTTCACTGCTAACTTTAGCAGTTACAGGTGGTTTGCTACCGACACCTGTCTTTGGCATAAGCCTACAAAATTAAATTTAATTAAATTTAATTATAATCCTGTTTAACATGCAAGGATTAAACCGGAGCACTCAAGACTACCGGTCACTTATTTAAACACAGAAATAAATCAAGCTTGACTGTAGCCTACCTAGTTGTATAAATTAACTGCCTACAAGTTAAATTTAAAGGGACTAGGCTTTGAAAAAATGTTTTACGTTCACCATTTGCAACGTTTTACAAAACAACACTTCTGGCCTAAGCCTCAGCACAGACCAGATTTCACTAAGTTTGAGCATAAACCTACGGTGTTAAATTTTACACCGGCACACACTAGGCCGAATATGGGCAATGGCACAATCGAATTTACAAGGGTTAATTTAGCAGCGCATTTTTCGAACCTTCAGGTTTATAATACTGCCTGTGCGGACACGCCAGTGCGTCGCTCTAGAACACTGCCAAGGTAAAATTAACCTTAATAAATCCAATTGCCCACTTCGGTTCTAGTTGTTAAGGTACTAAATTTAACGGTTATCATTTCATACCACACAGCACTACCACGTCAAAATAACACTGTTTGAAAAAGTTTAAACTCTGATAGGAATTCAGAGCACTAATTTTCATTGCCAAAATGAAAAAAATTTGCAACTTACCACAAATATGGAGCAAAGATGTGGTTGAAGACCTATCAGGTTAAGCTTAAGTTTTTAAAGATTACCAAAGGTACCGGACTCGTCGCCAACTGTGATGTCCTAGGCGGGGACACACCTTAGCCCAGCGTGGGCACCAATGGTAATAAACACACGGACTATGCAACGACGGTTTCCACAGCTTCCTCGTACTCTTTAAGCTAGGGCCTTAGTGGGCCTCTTTACCTTGATGCTATGGCTCCATATTATCTATTCTGTACACTCTGTATCTTTATTGATGTATTCCAGTAATGCTATGTACTTTGATGTATGGTCCAGTCCCTGGGGATCAGTGGTCTGGATGGCTCTGGCCTTGCCTGCCCCTAGGGGTAGCTGCTAGCAGAGATGGATCATGGGATACCAGGATATAGTACAGGAAGTACCTT
>JAHWFP010244364.1:0-14067 GCA_023313725.1 Lithobius niger
GAATAAAATTGCGAATGTTATCGTGTCAACAGACAAACACACAGACAGATTCGCAAAATCAAAATTCAGACGAGCATTAACATATGCAAATGGCTGTAAATAATAAAATCATAGACTAGAAATACCGTAGTACAGTGAGCTACCTTTACGCACTAAGGCTTCATTCTAGTGGCGTAACCCGGATTGAATGTTCGAATCCGAGTCTACTTACACAAATAAAATGGTTCATAAATGTGGCCATGTATACTTTATTTCTAGTGTACGATTTTCGCTGCTGGTTTAGTTCCAGTACCTTTAAAATATCAAGTACTTAAATATGGTAAGCTTTTTATTTTCCAATCATGTAGCTATTAATATGAACCTCGGGAGGAGGAATGAAGGGGATGCGCTGAGTGGGTGAGTGAAGCGAACGAAATTCAGCGTTTTTAACCAGTGGAAGCAAAATTAAATGGGTTGAAGAAACTTAAGCACGTAACGCATGGACATACAATAAACTAAACCGTTTCAATTTGGCTGATGTAACGGCTAAATGTATAATGGCAAATATGAAAATTATCAATTGGAAAATTAGTAGACAAAAAATTGCTCTAGAAAAAAAACGTAGAGATGAAGATAAGACGTGTGAACTTCTGTCAAGAAAAAGGTGATATCCACCCCAAAAAAACTGGTCCAAAATAAGCCCTCACGTTCCCAGAAAGGGTCGGCCTTTCAAAGTAGTGATATCATTCAACCAGGGAAAGGCCGCCAAGGTTAATCGTATTAGCCAAGTTAATCGCGCCGACTAATATTTCGAAAGTTAAATGAAAACTAGAACTTTACTGGCGGTAGCAACCTTTAAGTTTTCATTTAACGTTCAGAAAATTACTCGGTGCGATCGACTTGTCTAATATAGGTTTAACGATGGCGGCCTTTTCCTGGGCGAATGATATCGTTACCTTCAAGGGCCAACCATTTTTTGGAAACTTGGTGGCTTATCTTATACCAGCTTTTTTGGGTGGATATCACAACTTTCTTGACAAAAGGTTACACATCTTATCTTCATGTCCATCTTTGTTTTCTGGAGGAATTTTTGTCTGTAAATTTTCATATTGACAATTTTCATATTTGCCATTGCCCAGTTAGCGGTTACATCAGCCAAATTGAAATGGTTTGGTTTATTGTATGTCCATGCGTTACATGCTTAAGTTTCTTCAACCCATTTTTGCTTCCACTGGCTAACAAACGCTGATTTCCGTTCACTTCATTCACTCAATCACCGCATCCCCTTTCATTCCTCCTCCCGAGGTTCATATTAATTTTATATGCGTTACGTGGAGTCTAATTAATAATAATAAGAACACAAACTTGGGGGGGGGGGAAGGAATTCATTATATTTTTATTTTAAGTATAAAGGAAAAACCACGCTAAATTTTAATAACCATTGCTGCTAGGAAACATTAGGTCAGACCTGCACTTCTACTTTTTCCAGCTCTGTTTTCATTTGACGTTATCCTATGGATTTTACTATAGCTGTGACAACGGATTTTTTATGATATAAAAATTGGAGAAAAATCTGGAGTACTCAAGGAATCGAAACGTTTTTCAAGCCCTTTTAAAGGCACGGAATTATCTTTTTATTCTCTAGGAATTTTAAAGTGTTCCAGGATCCGTCCAAACCTTCAAAAATATACAATAACTAACATGTGTACCCGGCTTCGTGCGGATGACGTAATTTAGCGTTACTAATTAATTATACTGCATGGTATTATTCGTTTTTAAGCATCAGTTCTTAGCTAGCACAGGATGAGAACTTGTGCGTTGTGTACAAGAAAACACAAATTATTCGGGCACCAGGAGTGCATAAAGTTCTATAGGGACGGAGTACCAGATTCATATCGGCAGTATACTCTAGCATTTGATGGGTCTCGTGTTTGTCTCGTTTATCTCGATTATCACGTCGTACATCACGTCATTATTTATTAAGCTGGCAAGCGATACATTATACGCTATGTGTGCTCGATTTATGCCGCATTAAAGGCACATTCCGCCTGCCTTATAACAACCACACGCAGATCGCACCCACGCATGTTACCATCGCCAAGGTCAACTGAACTAGTATACGAAACAGCATCAAGTTAAAGATTGTGCCGTCACAAACCGGAATGATTTTCGTATTTTAACACCACAATTTATAATTTTTTAAGCTGGCATATTATAATTTTTCTTCGGCGATCTATTGGCATAATTAATTTTAATTTTTATCGCATTAGTCTTTGATCTTAGTCTTAGTCTTTTTGATCTCATAGTAATTATTAGCAAACGATTAAAATTAGTACATGCGCGCACACACAGATGAAACTTCGAGGTTATTGTAGGCGCGCAAAGGATCATATACGTGCAGGAAAGAGTAAATATAGTTCCCCAATATTCAACAGAAAATCTAGTAGACGCCACATTTTAAAACGGGTTTTTAGCAAGGGATTGACTAACGGTAAGTAAATAGAACTTTGAGGCCGTACTTGATGTGGAGGATCGAGGAAAATGGCGCTGGGAGGAATGTCCCTTTAAATAAGAAACAACAAAACTATGAGGGGAAAAAAGGCAATAAAATCCCTAAAGAAGACACAACGAATACGGTGTAAATATTCTTCAACTAAAAATTTTTAATAAAATGACGGAAGAATATTGAAAAATTTAGCTCAAAAAGTAGGTGTGTGTGTGTGTGTGGATCGACTTCTCGTCAATTCCCAGCCTATCTTCATTAAATCTTATCAAGAAGAAATATAATAGACTCAATAATCTAAACATAGCGAAATAGAAGCCATTTGTTATTCTTTCTTTGTTTAGGAGACCACATGTTTTAAAGTTGACAGCTGGTTTTAATTTTATATACTTGTATAATGAATGAATACAGCAGTAAGGTTTCAGGTGGACTAAACAGTACTGCAACACTGCGGTATCTGAAGCCTTACAGGAAACTATTTTGACTTCGGATCAGTCAAACCTTACCTTAAACGTCAAACGAGTTCGTTTTTTGTTTTCTAATTCGCGATGTTTTGTTATGACGTTTCTGGAAATGATTAGTGTAAGAAATTCCTTTTTCAGTAGTTTGGTACGTTGTCATAAAACTTACTGCCAAGGAAGTAACGGGCCTTACGCAGCAACTTTAGGTTGAATGACATTATTATTGCATTCGCTCCCGTTGTGTGTGGTAGTTGATCAGTTAACGAGGTGTAGCATATTTATTATTTCGACGAGAATTAATTAAAACTGCGTAAACAACATGCAAACAGCAGTCTGGCAAGAGACCTCCTAGCTGTTGGAAGATTTGGAATGTTATTTGGAGTAGGAACAAGCACGAGTCGTTGCTAGTCACCGTAACGCCCTCCCCCCCTCCCCCCGCCCTACCGGCAACCAAATGTGAGTCGGAAAACGGCAGTCAGTCGGAAAAACGGTAGGTGGGCGAAACTACCAATAAAGTTGGTATATAATATATTTAAAAAAATCCTCAAAATTTTCGGAAAAAGAAAATGGGTCTTTGTTACAATAGGCCCTAGTTACAAAAATTAATATTCTCATTTGCTGGGAATCCGTTTCGAATCCACACATCGATTTCTTAAAAATATGCTAGCTTTTAAGAATTCGCGGTGTGGGTCCGAAACGGTTTCAAAGCAAATTAGAACATTTATTTTTGTAACAAGGGCCTTTTGTAGTTCAGGTCCTTCTGGAATCTCCGGTTCCCGGGGTGGTGCAGTCCGGTCCTGATTAAAGCACACGTTAATTAAAGCTTACGGCGCTCCCCCAGACCTCCTTGCCCAGGGGTTGCAAAAATTTCTTAACCGCACAAAATTGTGTAACCTTGCTACAGCACTGCTTACCGATACCCGTACGGTACACTCCCAGGGAGGTCCTAATCCTACCCCTCCCACTCCAACCATGTTTTGTCTGCCCTCCCTTCGGGGTAGCAGTGCTTTCCTGTAAGGCACAACCCACCGAGTTCAGTTTCAATTTCGAAATGCCTTTCGATTGCGAGAGAAACGAACTGTGCTGAGAATTTTTGTTTTCTTTCCGCAAAACCACTGACCACCATGATAAAATTTACCCTGAAAAGACCACAGCAGATCTTTCTGCTTCAGTAAATATACAGATCGAAACTTAACTCGCCAATGATTGGTCGCCAACAAGCAAACCACATATCTTGATAGTATAGCTCACTTAGAGCAAGCTGTTAGCCATGTTAGGGAAATGACGTCACGTTCGTAAATCGTCGAACTTTTACGGAAACACGATGCGTCTCGTCAGAATACGTTTAACTTAGTGAATCAGCGGCATAAAAATGAGGTTTAGGCCGACTTAACACAAAATACCAATTCCGAAGTAAACGGAATTACAGGTTGGAATCGCTACGCCAAATAGAGGAAAACATCGTATGTTTTAAACATTGTAAAAATCGTAAACATCGAAGACAGTGTAATAGTTTCATGCTAAAACTAACGATTTCATAGTAACAAATTATCGACTTCATAGAAGCATTATCGATGTCATAAAAGCAATCAGGGGTGTTATGACTGAAAGCCTGGTTGCAGATCCTGATTGCGAATCTGGTCGAACCTTGATCTGGTCGCTACCCTTGGCCGGCAGTCTTGCCGGAGACTTTGTCTAGTTCCCCAGCAAGACTGCCGGCCAGGGTAGCATGAGAGGCTACAATGCTCCTTCAGGAACTATGGGAACTATTCTGGCCAATTCTGGACAATCTTTCGACTCCTACGATGATCGGTGGTTTACCGGTTCAAATATTCAAATGGTAAGTTCAAAACTGAGCCGGTTCAGTCATGCGAGCATTAGATTGCTTCGACTTACTTAAGGCTCAAAGAAATTAATAATAAAAAAAATAAAAAACAACAATCACGCTTAGTTTGTTGAACCACAAGTTTAAGTCGGTGACCCCTGGTGCCTTCCCTTATTTGGAATCAAATATTACTATTAATGTTTGTATATGTCCATGCCGAAATGAGTTTGTTAAGTTTAGGTCCAGTCTTAGCCTTCTAATTTCAACAGAATCAAGATTTTAAGATTTTTAAGCGTTATCCAAGATTAAATGCATTGGGCGACGTTTATCGATCAAAAGATTCATAAACGCTTTTAAAAATTTGTTGAAAATTCCCAAAGACTCAGCTGGAGGTGTGGAATATTCACACTCTTTATTTTTCCTCGGCTTGTAGGTCACATCTCTAGGAATCATTACGCAATAAATAAATATTGGCAAAGCAATAACCGCTCAGCTAGTTTTCGCCTGACATTATGTTTATTCAACTGAATAATGAAGTAAAAACTGAAAGTTGCTACGTCTTTCAACTTATACGATGGTAATTGATGGGTGAACAGCCGCTGCACAGCCCCCGAGCAATCGTTTACTGTAGTGTAGGCCTATAAATAAAAGACGCGACCAGCACACGACCTGAAGAAGAAGCCTTTCAACAGGTCAGCAATGACTGAGCAATGGGAGAGAAGTACTTCAAATGCTCGGTAAGACAGTTAGGATTTGTGCATGACTGTATGACGTTTGCATACAATCTTCATGCTTGTGTATCTGAATCTAATACAATGATCAATACAATTCCCTGATCGTCCCAACGAGAAAATTCAACACTAAACAATTCTGAGGGCGCGACATCGCACGAAAGATGGGCCTAAGCGTTAAACAGAATTTTACCAGGACGATGGGGGGAAAAAATGTCGGTATCCATTGCCCGATGAATCAAGGCCCACCGTAAAACAGCGCATGTTTGGCAAGTCCTGGCATTCTGTGCTGTGCCCTGCGCTTTTAAAACCTCAACACAACGCGATACTTGGGGGCTGGGGCACTGGCGGCGATCGCTGGGATATCACTGTGGCGTCGCTGGAGAGATCACTCGGGGGGATCACTGACACTGGGGCCCCAGTCTTGAGTTGCATTTTTCAAATCTCATGAGAGCTTACCAAAAAAAAAATACGAAAAAGACCATCGAAAATCACGGCTCGCTCATGCTACCATAATTACGCAACTATGAAAAAATAGTCGGCGATTTTGAAGAAATGGCTCGAGATGGAGCTCTTAAGGGCGAGTTGCTTGTCATTTAGGGACGTTGAAAATGACGTAATTTTAAGGCAACCGCTGCCTTGTTGGCACACGACATGACCAAAGATGACGTCAGAATTGCGTCATAATCAAGAATGGTGTTGCCAAGCAAATCAACTTATTGCCGAAGAGACTCTTGATTTCTTTTACACAATATATTTTTATGTAGGCTTATCCTACTTTTTGATAAATTCAAAATTTCACGGTACTTCATTTCATGACTTCGTTTGATTTCGCTGTGATTTTTTATTGGTTGTTTCTTTTTTCTCCCGACGAATTTATGGTTACTTCTGGTACCACGATTAAAATAAACATCTATGTATGTAAAAAAAAAAACAACAACAATTAACTCGTCCAGCTAGTCACTGAAACCGTCACTGCTATCGAACAGTTTAGGTGCACAAGACTACTGCTACTTCACAATTTAGGTGCACAAGACTATTGCTACTTTACAATTTAGGTGCACGAGACTATTGGTACTTCACAATTTAGGTGCACGAGACTATTGCTACTTCACAATTTAGGTGCACGAGACTACTGTTACTTCACAATTTAGGTGCACAAGAATATTGCTACTTCACAATTTAGGTGCACAAGAATATTGCTACTTCACAATTTAGGTGCACGAGACTATTGCTACTTCACAATTTAGGTGCACGAAACTATTGCTACTTTACAATTTAGGTACACGAGAAACATGCGCTTGCAAAATCAACCAACGAGAAGTTGTAAAACTATTTAGAGGATCAACAAGTTAGGTGCAGGCCCGTATTATCAACCAACTGCTATCAAACAACCCGTAACAATCAGAAACAAACTACAACAGAAACGGGAAAATAAGTAGTTGTTCACAGTGCTTGGCTGAAAAACGTTCCAATCCCGTGAGTAAATCATCATCCAATTTGTTTACTTATAAAACAATTCCAGCTACGTTGCATATATTCACGCTAACCAAGGGAGGAGCGAATGAAGAGGGATGCGCTGTTTGAGTGAGCGAAGCGAACGAAAATCAGCGTTTGTTAGCAAGTGTGCACAAAAGTGTATTGAAGAAACCTAATTTGGCAAAGCATGAACAAACACACGAGCGACCATAATACATACACACACACTCTCACACTACAACATTCTCTCTTTAATGTTAATACAGATATATCAGTTTGTAGATGGGGATGTTGGAGGGGGGGGGGGTTCACACGTTTGAATTGTCCTTCAACGCAGTGTACGTCACCAAATGACAGCAGTATAATTGCACAACTCGTCGATAGACGGCCGAAACGCAGGCTGAATTGTAATGGTCACAAAGCCTCCATTTAAAAGGGGGAGTTGGTTAAAGGCATGCTCGTTTGGCGGTGCCCTTGTTTGCACTGACATCATACGTGTTCGTTTGGCGACAGGATTTTGTTTTACAGTAGCTATTATTTCGACTCTAAACTAGGGGTGTGGGTTACTCCCATTCTTATAACCCTATCTAGGGGATAAAACATCAGCAATTTAAAAAAAAAAAACGTCAAAATGATTTCAGGTTCGAGCTGTACTGACCGGTGGGGACGGGAGGGGGGTAGGGTGTGGTTTAAGGACTACGGAACGAAATTTGCATAACAATATTATAAACATTTTGTCTGGAATCCAGTAGCCACTTTCGGGGAAGCACACCATACAAAAAACGATCATGTAATGACCCCTGAGGTTAACCCCCCCCCCCCCAAGTCTTTGCCAAAAAAAGTTATGATATCATAACCAAAGCGGCTGCCAGCAACCACTATCATACTTTCGTGCACACTGGCTAACAAATGCTGATTTTCGTTCGCTTCGCTCAATCAGTCAGCACATCCCCCTTTATTTGCTCCTCCCTTGGTTAGCACGAAGGTACACAATGCAGCGGGAATTTTTTGAAGAATAAACAAACTGCATGATGATTTCCTCACGGGAATGTAACTTCTTTCAGCCAGGCACTGTGAACCACTGCTTATTTATCCGTACATTGTAGCTTGTTTCTCATTGTTAGTGTTTGTTTTGGCAACAGCCATTCGATATCACTACTTTTTATGGCGAAAACTTGAGAGGATCCCTTTACCCTTACAGGGTTTCGTGTGTAACATTCCAAAAAATAGTTAGGTACATTTTTGAAGCCGAACTTAAACGACTGGAATGTTGTCGAACGCAAAAAGAACTCATTTTTTAGTGGAGTTACACAGAAAATCAGAAAACTGATAAAATCCACACACCATAACACTACATCCCGCGTGTGGATAAGGTCGTGCAAAAATACATAACAAAACCGAAAACCCAGTGGATTTTCAAGATTAAACAACAAATAGGATTAAACGTGATAAATCATTTAAAACATAAACAAAACTGCAAAAATAAAACATTAAAACAGAATTATAAAGAGAAGTTTTGTTTTCGTTTCGCAAAACGAACACTATGTTTGACTTACAATGAAAAGACCACACCTTTCCACTGAGTAATTATATAAATCAAAGCATTACTCGTCTGTGAATGGTCGCCTACAAACAAACCACAGATCTATATAGTATATCTCACTTAGAGGAAACGGTTTGCTTTCATTCTTGTTATGCCCATATTAGGCCAATGATGTCATCTTCGGGAATCATCGGAGTTTTACGGAAACACGAAGCTGCTTTTCGTCAGGATTCGGAGCTTTAAATTTCAACTTCGTTTATGAGCGACATAAAAAATGAGGTTTAGGCCTACTTAATACGAAATACCAACGCTCTGAAACAAGGTAGGATGACGAAATGCGATGGGAGCCACTTTTGCAATGCCAAATAGAGGGAAACATCGTAAAACTAAACATCGCACATCGAAATTAATTCGTAAATCAAAAATCGCAATCGTAAATCGCAAGCGAAATCGATACCGTGATTCGGAATCACTTCGGATATCATTTTGCGGACAGGAAACCAAAATTCCCCACACCGAATGCCACTCGTGCTTTTGTGAAATCTACAACTTGTTCGTTTTAGCACTCAACTCCTTTCCAACAAATTTCCCTCGATTTTCGATTTCGGAAAATTAAATCAGGAAAGGAGTTTTGTGCTAAAATGCACAAAATAATATATTTCATAGAAATACTCGGGGTATGATAGCCTACAAGAGAGAAAAAAATACGTACAGAAGCCGGAAAACAAGAATAGCATAATGATCATACTTTGCAGAAAGAATCAAGGAAGTGACAATATCAGGGAAGTGACAATCAGGTAAGTGACAATATCAGGGAAGTACAATCAGGGAAGTGACAATATCAGGGAAATACAATCAGGGAAGTGACAATATCACGGAAGTGACAATCAGGGAAGTGACAATCAGGGAAGTGATAAAAAAAAAAAAATTATATTATATTCTAATAGTTTTTATACATGAAACAACAACTGCTAGTTGTTCGATGAAGTCAAAAGACAGTGTTGAAAATAACTTCATAGCGAGGTTTAGATCAAGTCACCACTTGAACAAATGTTTCTTGATCGATGACATCACATAACGCTTTTCATTTCTGTGGGCAACGAATTGAAAAATTTACTTCCTAGAGACTTTTGTGAAGCCATTCTTTAACAACTTCGGGTTGTACAGCGTAAAAACAGGATTCGTTCCTAGTATGGTATTCAGTAACTTGGCGAGTTGAAAAGTGAGCACTATTTTTTTTGAAAATTAATTATTCCGTAAATGTACAGACGCCGGATTTAAAACTTTAAAAAAAAAATAGCCTGTGGTACGATAGTTAAAGTGTTTAAGTGTGCAGGTGAACATCAAACTACTGAAAAAAGAATCTAGTTTGTTAATGTTTACTCGCAGTATTGCCTAGCATTCGTCCAGACCATTTTTTTTTTTTTACCTATTCTTATAAATGAAACGACAGTCAATCGTCATTAATTTTTTTGTTTGGTCACTGGGATATTTTTTTCTTAACATTTCAGACATCCGGTAGAATAACTAGTTTCCCTAACAAAAACAGTCATAAACGAGTTGGCCTTTTAGGACTAGCGTTAACTCGTAGTGGCTTTCCTGCCTGGCATTTGAGAAACTGTAGCAGCAGCGTCACAAGCTTTAGAAAACTTGGGTGGTTGTGCAGTAGACGCGATGACCGCACAAGCCACCCACAATTACCACGGTTTTACGGCTACAATAGCACGAGGCTTCTGTGAAATCTGTAATTTGTGTGTCGGTCTCGGAAAATTAAGTATGTAATGGAGTTTTCGGAGAGAGTTTTGTTTTCTTTCCGCAAAATGATTCTCCAAAGTAATTACGATTTACGGTTTCGATTTATTTTATGATTTCTGTTTTCGATTTGTGATGTAATTTCGATTTAAGATGTTAAGTTTTACTATGATGGCGATGTTTTTTTTCTTTATTTGGCATACCTTGCGTTTCTTTTCCATCGAGCAATTTAGCGAAACACGAGGATGGTGACAATGCCACAAAACAAAAGTTTCATGCGCTGAGAAAAAGGCACCCCCGAGAACCACTCAATTAACTTTGAGCGGCTCAAGTTACCACTAGTTGTAAGGAAAACCTGGCTCGTTTTTAATGAAAGGACAACGTCGAGTTAAAATATGGGCCAAAAAACACCGATGTTCCTGACGCCCATCTTGTGCCGAGTTTCACACAGTAAGTGTGATGAACGCACTGTTTACTTGCATGCCCACACCCCTCACACAGTTAGCAGTTAAAAGACAGAAGAAACCATGGAACCTGAAGGCAAGGCTTTCCTAGAAGGTTTATTGAAACTGGGTAGTACTCAAACTGACAGTTTCAAAATCGTGTAAAGACTCGCATCATGGGGAGGGAGGGGGTGTTCCCCAGACCCTGAAGCATTTTTTAAAATGTAGGAAGACTTCAGCAGTGAAGTCATGCTTCGTTTGAAAGAGCTTTCTAAGGAAATGGAGACCTCGGGGAAGTCATGATTGAGTTTTTCTACGGAAATATAGGAAATCCTAAGAAGAGTCTACAAGGATACGAGTTACGTTTTCAAGCCTAGAATTTCGCTTTTATTTTCCAGGATTTCCCAAGGTTTTCAAGGACCCACACGAGTCACAAAACAAACAACAACAAACAATGAGGGCTACGATTTTTGCTGCTTGGTTAAATTTTACCAGTTTTAACTTTATGGCATTTACCTACCAGTTTTACATTCAGTTTATCCGGTCTTTTGGCCACTGCGTAATTTACGTTCACTTTTTCCGTCCCGTTAGTTTCATCATTTAGCGTGCTCTTACTAAAAAAAAAAAATTAACCCCAGAGAAATAAATTTTTCACAACTTCTCTCGGTCATTAACCCATATCCCTTCCCCCCCCCCTCCTAAAATCCTGCAATTAATACAAAAGTTATGAATGTTTATGCTCAAATGGCTTGAGGTAGATTAATGCTGATTAATAACTTTCACCCGGATTAGATTATCTAATCCTATTCGATCAGATATATTTCACTAACGATTTCAATTAATTTTGGGGTTTATCGTCCCCTACAATCGCAGACATTCTAGTCGATCGCTGAATACAGGATTCGAGCCCACGTCATGACCCGTTCCCGTTCCAGTTCCCGTTGAGACGAGATGTGCAAAATTTTATCTGCCACCGCAGTTTATTGTTGGAATATTAGCGGCGATTAAGAGAACTACTCATTGCTTTTTTCAGCTCGGGCGAAAAAGTGTTGGTCTACTCAGTTTTGCCTTGTCAAGCTGGCTGATCGTTCTGTCACCATGGTAACCAAAGAATGGTCGAGCGTTGCTGGAAAGTCTCATCGTGTTTAACGAAACGACCAGTGATTCTGATACGTCGTATTTGGTAAAAAAAATTTGCAAGGCCTACGATAAAATGGAGTGTTGTCATGCTTGCGTTACGTGGAGGACCTACGGTAGTAATTTTATCGGATAAAATACTCCGTGCTCTTTTTATCGGCCTTAAATAGACGTCATTGGCTGGCGGTTGCCGTTTAGTGGCACCTGATTGGTTAACTGCCGTTAGAAAATTATGACGCTACATCCTCGGGTGAAAACAAGACTGGGAAAAAACGCATACACTTTCTTTTTTTTTTGTGTAGGGGCATAAGCAGGGTAAAGACCATGCGTAAAATTTTGTTCCAGCCGTTGTTTTGAAAGTACAAATCAACGTTTTAAGTACACAAAACGTGCAAAGAACTGTGCGTAATGTGTTTTCACATGGCCAATCGATACTGGCGACTGTATGCTAGATACAAGACAACGCTTTTGGAGGTTTTGGACCTTGCTGGCCGAGTTTCAGTCAGACTCTTTGCCGCCTACCTGGCTAACGCTTTATCTTGTGATTTATTGGATGTTTACACTCAAAAATCAAGGGACACTATAGTTATGAAACGAAGAATTAGGAATTCATTGATTTTAATTTCTAACTTTGCGGCCAGTTGACTTCAGTTGACTTACAAATTAAGTTAATCTGGTAGATTCAAACCCCCCCCCCCTCTTCCCCCTACTTAAATACCATTCCTCCAGCCAATCCTTTAAAAAAAACACGATTTTTTTAAGGTTTCAAGAATTTGTCTAATGAACAGCAGGGGTGGGGAATGAGGCTTAATGGCGCGTCGAGACCCAGGTCATTAGTGCCAACCTCAGTCACAGTGTAGTGGTTACGGTTGCCACAACAACAACAGGACACAAGAAAGGATGTAACAATGCTGACACTGTTGGTAATCCACCAATCCGCAATATACAGCATGGAATCCACCAATCCACAATATACAGCATGGAATCCACCAATCCACAATATACAGCATGGAATTTAGAGCATGTTATCAGGAGATGTGGCTTCTTTATGACACCGAGAAGGTTTCTCCATCAACTTTCGGAGAAAACATGCCGCGCTAAAACTGATGGCGTCACAATTGTTAACAAAAACTCTGTAAGCCAACTTAACGCAGGTACACAGGCCGTGGTGATAGCCATTAACGGCCTCAAACATCTGAAAACGCTTTTTTTTTAATAATGGCCCGTTTTAAAGAGAATTTCTTTGGCCAAAGTCACGACTGAATAAATTTTGCCACAGCTACTGGCCGACTCGAGTCTAACATTAGACATGGTTGCCTTCGGGAAAACTCCCAATATCCCGGCTGACCAGTCAGTCCCCCGTTTTGCAAGTGTCACCGTTTCCATATTTGACGAAATCTGCTGTTCTGGAAATTCTTAATCGCAAACGCATTTTGAACAAAGAAACTGAGTTATTAGCAGTGATCGCTCCACAAATTTATTTTGAAACCGACGGAAAGTTCCATTACGAAAAAAAAATTTATAAAAATAGAGGAACGACGAAAAGCATGGAAGTGTCTGAGTTTCCGTGTGCGATACTTTTAAAACCCCCCACACCTCGAAGAGACCTTGCACTCAATTCCCCTTCGTATGTAACCTCTACCACAACAACGAATAGGCAAGCCCCCCTTCCCCTCTCCATTTCGGGAATAAGTTGGTATCGCCCGGTCTGATGAGTCACTTCCCCCCTCCCTCCCCCCCCCCCAACCTTTCCCTTACTGAGTAATCCAAAGCATTCTGGGAAAGGGTGGGGGCGGGGGGTTGTAGGAGCAACGAAGGGAACGCTGGGAACGGACCAGGTGGTGGAACGCGAAGGGGGAGGGTTCGGAGAGCCGACGCAGCACCACGCATTAGCGGTCACCCGAGCCCCCGGGACACGCCCCCACCCACGCAACCCTTGCTGTACGGACCTCATATTTTGGGGGCTCGTGGAACCCTATGGGGGACGGGAGGAAGGGGTTTAGTGGGCGCTTTAAGGAGAAAAAGTAGTCTGGAAGGAATTCACACACTTTTAATGTCATTTGAGAAAAAATGTTGATCAGTGAGAGAGTTCTAATGAATAAAATAGGAAATTGTGGAATTTAACGTCTTTTTCAACTGCTAAGGTTATCTCGCGGCGGAGAGGGACAATAGTAAGAACTGGAAAGTAGGTTTAGATATACAATAATCCTTCAT
>JAHWFP010244366.1:0-18685 GCA_023313725.1 Lithobius niger
TTCATCGTGCAAGTAATTTATTTTGTGTGTGCGTGTGTGTGAAGCCATGATAGGTTTCTATGTAATATGAAAGGGATGGTTGGTCGGAATAGAAACACAGGAACGGGTTTGCTTGTTTCGTTTCTCCGCTCTTCATTGCCTGCTTTCCCACTCGGAGACTCGTAAGTGGAAATTGCCTGTCAGCAGTTGCCTGAAAAAGAGATGAAAAACGATTTTACGCTTGTTTTGAAAACGCGCTTTTGTGCTTGTTTCGCCCGCCCTCTTTGCTTGATGCTTCCTGACATAGAAGCAGAACATTCGGGGAAAAGTATACGTCTGCAGGGTGGAAGCTTTAATAACAAGCGGCTACAGCGACTACGTAGTCGCATCCGCTCTTCTCTACAGTTCTGCCATTACCAATAGTGAGGCACACTTCTCTATCACGCATTGCAACAGCTATCTCTATTATATAATCTAAAAAAAGTAACCATCAGAATTGCCCGTTACGAATGTGTTAGCTTTTAAGCTTATTTTACATTATACGCGTAATTGTCAACGTTTAGGCTTAATTTACAACTTTAATTTCGTAAGTAGCAACTAACGGAGATTTGGATTGTATACAGTAAGCCTATTCATTTTCGCAACACGGTATGTCTCCAGGCACACAGTTACAGTGTTACAACGTAATGCGCAACGTAGCCTAATATAGATCAGTGGTAGTAGGGAAGGGACAGGAGACACGCTGTTGAAAAAGCCAGCAGCGACTCTAGCAACTTGACGTTGCCATGGTAACGTGATTTTAGATCTAATTTTTATTTTTTAGGCCTAAATTTTTTTAACGGCAGTTTTAGTTTCGTAAGTAGCAGATACGCCTAATGGAGAATTTGGTTCGACCGTAAGCCTATTCATTCCTGCAATAACGCGACAAGACTCCTTTAAACGAAGCTAAAATGTTTTTGTTTTTACGGCAGCGTTAACACAGATCGTTAGGATTTCAATTCGACGATGAAAGGTTATTATTTAATTTAGTTACGTCTAAGAAGTCTATTAGTCTATTAGGTGTATAAGGAGGTAACGATATTTTAATTTGCCATGTTATTTAACTAACTTTTGACACTGAATCCAACGTTGCAAACAGTGGTCGTCTCTATGAGGTACCGTTGCGAAGTAGGTTTCCTGGCAATCCTTGTGGGACAAATAAGTTGCGGCTAATTAAAGGAACTCGGCTTGTTGCCGTGGTCACCGGGAAGAGGTGGTGTCAGCCCGTTTGCGCATTGGTCACACAAACCTTACTCATTGATTCCTTTGGGGGGGGGGGGTTATCAGTCCTGAATGCCATTGGTGTCGAGGGCCACTTGCTTGTTGATTGTCACCATCTTGGGTACACGGGTATATCTTCGAGCACTGGGGCGTCAGATTCGATAGGCGTCGTGGTCCCGGCTGTACATCTCTGGCTTCCCACAGACCCGGGTTTGATCCTGGTGAAGGGAAGTGTATATGTACGGGTTTTTCTCCAGTTGTTTCCCGCCCGTTGCGCGAGGGTTTCCTCCCTCATGCAGCAAAAAAGATCTCTTCTGATGGTGATTCCACTTAGCATCTGCCACTTGGGAGTTTGGGTGGGTGGATATCTCGTGCATCGTCTGTGTTATTTATTTATTTATTTATTTATCTTGATGGTATTTGTTGCCATTTTCATCTTCTACGAGCGACATAGTGCGTCAATTCGGCGATTACTCTGTTCGGGAGTTCCAGAGTGTATACACTCTTGGTATACATGTATAAGATCTAGATCTGGGGCTTGTTTAATATCTCTGTATGTGTGATGCAGTGGTAACTCAGACCACTGCACTGTGACCGAGGTTGGCGCTAATGACCTAGTTGTTGATGCGCCATTAATCCTCAATCCCCCCCCCCCCCATACCAAGAGTGTGAAAATAGGTTTCAGCAGAGTTTAGGTATGCATGGAAAATCCTTTGCCGATACTATAGGAAGAGTATAACAACGTAATTCCAATATTGGAGTATGCCAGCTTGGGTTGGTCATCGTGTTTCGTAGAAGACCTTGATCACGTCGAATCCGTGCAACGTCGCGCATTACCTGGTATTCAAAAACAGGCATGCCATATCCCGCTTGGGAGCTGCTGAAGTTGGATACTCTTGAACTATGACGATTAAAACCGACTCAGTGTTGGCTTTTAAGATTATTAGGGCCATTTTACCTGTCCTCGATATTCCTTTATTTGAGCTATCGACTGTGCATCGAACTCGTCCAATGAAACTCGCTAAGCCTATAACGAGGATGAGTGCTCACTCATTGCCTAAACGTTTCAAGAGCACTAAAATGGCTAAAATCTTGTTGTTTCACATGGCTGTATTGCAGTATGCTTATTTGGTTCAACGGCAGAGTTTGGCCCTAGTTTGAAGAAACTGAATTGGTCAGTGACTGTAAACGAGGTCCTTCTGGTTTCTCCAGCAGCTATGGGATACATTCTGGGATATTTAGAACAATGCCTCAGCCCCTGTTACGATCGGAGGTTTCTGTTTCGAATCCCAGGTTTTGACCCTCCCATTACTGAAATTATTTCTCCTTCGAGAACTTCCACTCCAGTGGAAAAAAAATTGGGTCCCTTATCTATACGAGCATTAATTTGCTTCAGATGACTTAAGGCTCAAGAAAATTACTAATAAGTACGCGCCAGTCGAGCTCCACCCGTGAAAAACATGAGTTTACAATTTACAAATAACAATAAAAACACATAAAAAAAAACTATCAGTCCATCATATGAAAAACGTAGAATGTGCGTACATGGTATTTGTTCGCCAACTCCTTCGGAAGTATAAGGGCACTTTTATGCAACTTTTATACATTCTTCAGGTCCCGTCAACGGGGGGGGGGGGGGGGGTGAGGGTCACAGACCAATCTGGAAGAAAAATTCATTTTTGGACCTGAAAAATGGCCTTTCAGCAGTCAACATTTCTAAAAACGTACCAGCTTTTGAGCCTCCTGAGGTGAGTGTGCAGGATTTTGAAGCTTTAGTAGTACCAATACTACTACAAGTATAATTGCTTTCAATAAATTCTGTAGAAAAACCTTGCCATCTGGTCTTTCAGGTGCTGACTATATTACGGATGTGAACATACAAGCAAACAGCGTGTTCTTCATATTTTGTAAGAAACGGAATGCAATATGAGTGTACGGAACATCGGTTGGTTTACAGAACATTTTTAATCCAACGTTTCTTTTCGTTAAATAAGGACGTTTTCCTTTCGGTGCTGAGTGCTACTTACTTAACTACAGCACTAATCATCTTGACTACACGAAATCATCTGCATACAGGCATAATAAAAGTGCATTTTTTTTTTACCTTGTGTTAGGAGGGGGGGGGGGGAAGATTTTTTCAGGGTCTCGAAGGGTGGAGGTCGTAGACAATTTGGTAGCCACGTTTCATTTCTTCCGCCCCCCCCCTCCCCACAAATCCGGCCTTAAATAATGACCGGTCTCTAACATGCCTATTTTCATCACTATAACTTGATTTTTTTGACCCGAAAATACGCGGAAAACTGCTCTGAAAAGTTTTCAAAACGTTACAGTTTGAACAAATATCGGAAGTTAATTAGAAAGTAGGCTATCTTGGTGAAAAAAAACGACATATAAAAGATGACTATTTTTTTTGCATCATCCTTCGCATCAGCAACACGACATCTCCGAAAAATCGGTTTGGCTTCAACTGATTGGACAAACGGAAAAAGCCGAAGTGTAAGTTTTAAGAGGTTGTCGAACATTCGCGCTTCTAAAGCACTGAGGTACGCGGACTGAGCAAGCAAATCGGGCGATTTAGCGTATAGTAAACCTTTAAATGTAAATCAAACCATTTTTACTGTATATAAACTGCGGACATTCTGAACAATATGTGAATGACCTGTGAGCTAACATTGAGATTAGATTGTGTCCTAAATATCCAGTACATCGATTTCGTGACAACGCTCCGGGGAATCAAATAAACTATATCAACGCCAATAGAGTGAGCGAAGCAAACGATATGGCTAGTTTTATATTAAAATCTTTTTAAAATTCTCTGATTAACGTGAAGAACTGTCTCCTCTCTCTTCTCTCTACTTTTGTTGTATTTGCTGAACATATACCTTTGCATATCAGTACCGTAGCTGTACAGCGCTCGAGTGCAACTTGGCGTTCGCCGTCTGATGGTTGTTACACCCCCCCCCCCCCTCCCAAAAAATAAAATTGTATATTGAACTTGTTTAGTAAACGGCTTGGTAGAACAGGTTTTTGTGTCGTGGATTGATGATATATAGTTAGGTTTTTTTTTTATTTATGGTATTGATTACGGTTGTGTTTTTTTTAATTAGAGTGAATTTTGTATCGGAATTTTAAGTTTCGCTGAGTTGTATACATTTGGATGAATTTTTATACAGTTTAGTTAATGCTTTATGTAGCGTTGGTTTGGTGGCGTACGTGGTCGATGACGTTTGCACTTAACAGACGAAATAAATTTTTATTGTACGTTTTATTTGTGTTTTATCTTGATGTTGTTTACTTTAGTAAATACAAATGATTTTTCTTTTCTACGATTAAGACTTGCATTTTATAAAAAAAAAAAAATTAAAAAATAACACAAGCATACCTAATAAAATATACAGCTTCTTGTTTAGTAGGCGGGATACAGTTTAATATATGTTTTACATGTGAAAATTCCGACAAAACAATAAAGAAATGCGTTGTTACATTTTAAATATTTTTAAACTTAAGTTTACTACCGACATGATTCATATAAAGCTTCTTCTCAATTTCAAAAACAATAAAAATTTCAAGACCCTCTTTTAAACACATCATAACGGTTTCAAATTCCCTTTTCCAATTTTCATGATGAACATTTATTGTACCCTACTTGTCAATATTTAATGAAAACCACCCCTAAAAATCATTTCACAACAGCACGATACATTTTTTTTTAAGTCCATGTTAGTCCTATTGAGCAAAACCAGACCTCGATAGGCAGGCAGGCTAGTTAAACGTAAACCTAGTTGTGTTCACGTTGTTCTCTAATATCCTGCCAACCATTCCAACCAATATCCTGCAATGCGTTTACCGACAGTAATTCACCCCCAACCACTCCCCATCAACTTTTGATTAGCTCGATTAAACCCACATGCCCTCCATTCACTGCATCAGAACTAACATGTCTTAGCCACGTCACCTCTGCAAGAGTTCCCGGGGATAGGGTTAAACGATGGTGGGTGGGTGGGCGGGTGTGCGCGCATTTGGGCGTGGGTGGGTGGGTTGGGTGAAGTCTCATCGTTTAATGTTCAATGGTCTCTCCATGGCGGGTAACTCGATCACCGCTCGGGGGCGGACGGCGCAAATTGATAACCGCTGTTTGCTGGGCGTAAGCGATATTTTATGAGCACGTCCAATCCAATTACGGAGCCAATATGTCCTCCTGTCAGTTAAGATGGCGACCGCTTTTGACACGTACTGCCTGCTGCCGTTGCTGTTGCAGCAGCGATGCGCCAACACACATAATGTGTGGCGCCCGAATAGGACGTTGAGGCGGATAAATGCAACCCAACTGCAGTTGTCGGAAGAGTGAAGGAAGGACCGTTCTGGAAGGCAAGAATGAACGAATGAGCGACTAACCGATTCTGCAGGTCACTGATGAACCTACGAGAGGGAAGATGAGGTGGCATGGTTTACGACTTGCGAAACCTCCCGCATTAAAAGACGAATCAATCATCTTGTTATTGATCTGTAAAATGAATAACTCTGCGCGCCGTTAGATGATGTGGCAATTTTCGTTAAAGGGTAATGGGGGGAAAATATGTTCATAACACGAGGGAAAACTGGGGCCTATTCACTCTGAAAACGATGTGTACAGACAGTACACATGAATGTGTACTTTCTCAGTCTCCACACGAGTTGTGTACTGGCAGTGCACAGTCTGTGCACCGAGAGTGCACATTCTCGTCACAGCTTGTGTACTACCAGTGCACAAATTGTGTAGTCTCAATACACATCAGTCACTGTCACATCATCACACACTGTCAGTACACATCGTCTTCACAGTGTAAGATTACGTAATCTTTAATAAAAATAAAAAAGCTCATCAGTGGACAAACATACAAAAACCACGACGTTTCGAGCTCACTTTCACCTCGTCATCAGGTGCAGTAAATCCCCAAAAGTGTAGTCAACATGTCAAAAAAAAATACAGTTCACACAACTTCAGCATAGGGTAGCAATACGTTTAAATTGGAAATAAAACGTAGGAAAACGATTAGAAAGAACCTAAGCTTAACCAGGACAAAACAGATAAGCGTTAGGAGACCAATTGGACCTCACCCCTGCGAATGCAGAAGAGAAGTGAAGTCAGGTGGCTGGTGCTTCAGTTTAAATACCTCTTTAGTGGCAGGTTGGGGGAGGGGGACGTGTAAGTGGGACGTATTCCTTGATATTTTTATTTTTCTGATATATACGATTATGCACTGGAGGCAGGTGTGAAAGGATGACAAGCGTTTCTAAATTAATTCTTGAACGAAGTTTATTGTCAGTAAAGAGGATAGCTTATAGCGCTTGTTTACTTCGTAACGCTATCTTTAAGACATGCTAATTTTTGCTCTTTTTGTGGCAGCCAACCACGGAGTTATTGACATATCGACACCTATATACAAACAAAGTGAAGGGTAAAATCACAGGGCCTTGGTAGCGCTGATGACGTGGTGCATCGATAAGGAATATATACTTAATGAAAGGGGCGAAACAATAACCGCTTTCGTAAAACAATTCCATATACCTGGAATAGCCTTATTATAATAATAATAACTTTTTATTGCAATACAATACTTACATCATTGTACGTTCGAAGCTGTTCGAAGACAGCTTGTGTGAGCTTCAAAAAATACATCATGTTCATTGTTATTTAATCATTCAACAACAATAATAATAATAATGGTTGGATCAAGAAGGGCATGCCACTTACACTTGTCCGAGTCGTTTCGATGAGTCAAACGAACTGTGAGGACAGAATTCCGGTCTTTTGAGAAATCGAGAAAGGTCAGCACTGCCCAGTAAGGGTTTAAACTGTGCCGGAGAGCGTGCCCGAACCGTATCGTCCCTTAAGGAGTTCCAAACAGTGATTACGCTTACAGTATTGAATTTGCTCTTAAGCGCTGATCGACCATGTAACGCGCACTGAATGTCTTTATTGATATCTTGTCTCAGTCTGTGATAGCAAAGGCCAAAAAAGCATCCCGGATCGCTCAGGACAGCGTAGTACAAATAGTGACTTCGAACGTGAGACAAGTTACCGTAAAGACGTTAAGTGTGAGTTCCAGTGATCGTTATAGCGCGTAAGGGAAAAATTTGATTGTAAGGCTCAGTCCATGCTCTGGTTTCGGCCCCTTCATTCGTACGTCGCATGATGCGTGCTACCAAAGCTCTGTGGTTAAAAGAGGAGATAAAGCCTTCATATTACATAAAGTAACAGTTATGGAAGAAAGACGAACACACAGTTCCGGTCAAAAAAAAAATGCCATTTTTCGTTATATCGAGGGTCGTAATAACAACCATTGAGAAATTCAGTTATCTCGAAAACTACTGGACGGATTTTCATAAGGGTAAAAATACAGTAGACAATTTAATAAGCATTTCAAAGACTGAAATGCTTATTAAATTGTCTACTGTATTTTTACCCTTATTAAATACTACGTTAACTGACTGAAAATAATTGGCCGAGCGGGAAAAACTTGAACTTGAAGGATATCTCGAAAACTAGCGGACGGATTTTCATGAAACAAAGACTGAATTTCATATTTTATATTTTCTGCTTAATATTGCATGTCATACGTGTAGAAATACAGCATATATCACAACAATTATTCCAGTTTTTTGCTTTGTTAAATTCTATTCAGTAGTTTATGAGATATATTATTAGTTTATCAACTCGTGTTGCTCGCTCGGCCAATTATACTTTGCTGCTTACCATTACATGCAGTACACATAGAAATATACCTGATAAGCAACCCAGTTTTCTTGTTTCATTCAATTCTGCCCAGTAGTTTTTTTAGATATCATCATTTTCGTTCAGAGTCACATACATTAATCCTGCAACTTCTTCCGTATAACGAAGGCGTTTTTTTTTTTTGACCGGAACTGTACTTTCTGACAATACTGACTTCTATGCCAAAGGTACTGAAATGCGCCTGGTTTCAACAAAGTCGAAAGAAATCACCATCTCTCTGCATTGGTCATCATTCCACGATCAAATTAAAAAAAGTATGGCCAACAGTCAAGACAGTTGCTCAACCCAAAGACCCATAGGCTCGTGATAGCCAATGAATTTTTTTGACTCACTTGGCGCATAGAGCAGTGACATTTGCCGCCATATTGGCACCAGTATGGGTTTTGGAGGGCATAACTACAAGGTGCACTACATAAAAATGGAGGGAAAAACAACGGAAGAGCGGATTTCTTAGGCTTAAAATAACGTTGTTTTCTCCATCAACAAAAATCGCGCGTTTTAGGTCTAAGAAATCACACTTCACAGCATCGGCTTCAGTATGACGCCCTTCTGTTTGCGGTTGAGGACTTTTCTGATGTGGATGAACTTTCCACTCATTTCACTGATGTGGTCCTTGCTGCTGCTCATGCTACTATCCCGCGTACGTCCACACAGCCGCGGCGGGTTCCTGTTCCGTGGTGGACGCCTGCTTGCGGGCAGGCTATTCGAGCCCGCCGGCGAGCGTTGCGTGCATTCACGGTCAGCCCGACTACTGGCAACTTTGTAGCGTTTAAGCGCTGTCGTGCCCGTGCCAGGTATGTCATCCGTGAGGCTAGACGTGCTTCGTGGGCAGCTTATCTTTCGTCGATCACGCGCTCCACGCCTTCTCAGCAGGTGTGGCGGAAGGTGCGCCAGATTTCGGGGAGGAGCGTGCCTTCCCCGGTTTCACAGCTGAAGGTGGCGACTACCGTGATCTCTTCTGTGCCAGATATCGCCAATTGTCTTGCGTCTGCATTTGCGCGGGTCTCGAGTGATGGCCATTATGATCCTGGTTTCCTCGGGATTAAGCGTAGAGAAGAGGCTCGCTTTCTTGACTTTCGCTCCGATGGGCTAGAGGAGTACAATTTACCGCTTACTTGGCAGGAATTTGTTTCAGCTTTGTCCAAGTCGCATGACTCCGCCCCGGGGCCTGATGATGTTCACTATCAACTGTTGAAACATCTGCCTCTTGCCTCCCAGCAGTTCTTGCTGGGGATGTTCAACCGTGTGTGGGCAGAGGGCTCTATTCCAGCAGCGTGGAAGACAGCAGTGGTCATCCCGATTGTAAAACCGGGCAAAGACCCTACTTCTCCTTCCAGTTATCGCCCAATCGCTCTGACTAGCTGTGTCTGTAAACTTATGGAACGGATGGTCAGTGAGCGGTTGGTGTGGGTGTTGGAATCACGGGGATTCTTATCTGTGTTCCAGTGTGGCTTTCGACGGTTTCGGTCAACTATCGATCATCTAGTTGCCCTTGAATCAGATGTGAGGGAGGCTTTTCGCCTGCGTCATCATCTGGTTCAGGTTTTCTTTGACTTGGAGAAGGCGTATGATACGACGTGGCGTTATGGGATTCTCCGTAATCTCTATAACTATGGCTTGAGGGGACAGATGCCACTGTTGCTTTCTGCTTACCTCTGAGGCCGTTCTTTTCGCGTTCGTGTCGGGGCGACTCTTTCCCGCCCGTTTGTCTTGGAGAATGGTGTGCCTCAAGGTGGTGTTCTTAGTGTCGTCTTGTTTGCTATAGGGATCAACCCCATTGCTCAGCAAGCTGCTGTTCCCCAGTCATTGTTTGTCGATGACTTTGGCCTGCGCTTTCGGGCAGCCCGCATGCAGACCTGCGAGCGGCAGCTACAGCTGGCAATTAACAAAGTCCAGACCTGGGCGGTAAGTAATGGTTTCCGGTTTTCTCCGGACAAGACTGTGTGCATCCACTTTTGCCGCCAACGAACACTGCACCCGGATCCTTGCCTGTACTTGATGCAGGCACAAATTCCTGTTGTCCCACAGGCACGTTTCCTGGGTCTGGTGTTCGATTCCAGGTTGTCTTGACTTCCACACTTACGCCAGCTTAAAGACAAGGCTTTGCGGGCGCTTAACTTCTTGCGGGTCCTGTCGGGCACTTCATGGGGTGCCGATCGCGCTGCCATGTTGCGCCTCTACCGAGCCCTTGTCCGCAGCAAACTTGATTATGCGTGTATGGTCTATGATTCGGCTAGTGACTCCACTCTCCAGATGTTGGACACAGTGTATCACAGTGCATCTATGCTGAGGCCCCGGAGCCACCTTTGGCCATTCGTCGGCGACAGCTTGCCATTCAGTATGCTGTGCGTTTGCGTGCTGTGCAATCCAGTCCTGCTTGGTCCATGGTTTTTGGGCCAGACTTGCGAGTCGGTAGACGCAGGGTGGGTAAGGGTGATTTCCGCGATAGGCTCCAGCAGTCCTGTCAGGAGATAGCCTTTGAAATGCCCTGCGTCTTGAGGCTTGGGAGAATGCCAGTTGCCCCTTGGCTTGTCCCAGGTGGCAGTTTCATTTTTGCTCTGGCGTCCCTCCCGAAGGGTTCCACTCTACCAGCAAGGTACTTACAGGAGTTCCGGCGGCTGAGTTCTCAGTACGCCGGTTATCAGCGCCTGTTTACTGATGGGTCGAAGTCCGACGTTGGCGTGGCGTGTGCTTGTGTGTGTAAGGGTGTAACGGTTGCCTATCGCCTTCCATCAGGCTATTCTGTGTTCTCTGCAGAGCTTTTGGCTCTTGGTTTGGCGGTGGAATGGATCCTTGACCTTCAGGGCACGCATTTCATTGTCTTTAGTGATTCCATGAGTGCCCTGGAGTCCTTGGCGAATTACAATCCTCGGAACCCCTTGACACAACGTGTCCAAGCTTTGCTTTCCCGCTTGCTTGGCCAGCGGAAAACCGTGCTTTTCTGCTGGATCCCGGGCCATGTTGGGATAGCAGGGAATGAACAAGCTGATTCTGCTGCGAAAGGGGCCCTTTCTGGCCCTCTCGGTAGGGATCTCAGCCTTGTTCCCTCAGATGCCTTTCCAACTCTGCGTCTGAGGTTACACGCTTTTTGGCAAACCTTGTGGGACAGACAGGACGGTAATAAGTTACGGGCCATTAAAGGCACTGTTGAGGAGTGGCACTCGGCGTGTCGCCGCAGTCGCCGTGAGGAGGTTGTGTTGGCCCGTTTGCGAATTGGTCACACCCGGCTTACTCACTGTTTCCTTTTGCCGGGGGTTGACCCTCCTGAATGTTCTTGGTGTCGACGGCCACTTACGGTCCGGCACTTACTTGTTGATTGTCGCCATCTTGATGGTGTTCGTCGTCGGTTCCATCTTCCGCATGACATTGCGCGTCAGTTGGGCGATAAGTCTGTCCTCCTGTCCGGTGTTTTTCAATTTTTGCAGGAGGTACAGATGGGCAACCCGTCATTTTTGCAGTGGTGGGCAACCCGGACCACTGCACTGTGACTGAGGTTGGCGCTAATGACCAAGTTGTCGACGCGCCATTAAGCCTCAATCCCCCCCCCTTCTGTTTCTCTCTACAGTGCCCCTTGCAGCTAACCCATTAAGGCTCCAGCATAGAGTTATATACAATAATAATACGCCGTGTCACAGCTCTATAGTAGATTTTCACGTTGTTGGTTCCATTGTATTACTTCGTTTATCCCTAATAAATACTGCTGATTTAAACCATGCTCAATGGCTGTTTGCTGTGACGTCACCATGAGTTAGCCAACGAGAACAACGGCTGTTTGGTCGTCTGATTGGACTAGCCCCGTCACGTGATCTGCACGTGACAGGAAACAGCCATGGTGCGTGGTATAGTAATAGATATCCGTGAAAAATAGGCGTTTATTCGGCGATAACTGATCGTCTGTGTGAAACGGGGCAGGCCAATGTCGAGGGGGTTGGGGAAGTCGAACAACCCCCGAGACATAGGACTGCCCCAAATCGAGAAAATGATCAATTATCGCCGGATAACCGCCTATTTCTCACGAATATCCGTTTTAATGTTAAGGTGTGACGTCAAGCAAACATCAAGATTTATTTGAGTTTTGAAAAATTTCTCATTTGAGAATTTTATTTGTGAATTATATTGAATTTAATAATTTTTACATACGACTGATGTCAATTCCTGAGCGGAAACTTCCGGTTCAGAAACTTCGCTGTCTGGGAAAATAAGTCCTAAGGAATGACGTCCTCTATTTCTGTCCCCCTTTCCGCATTTCGTGTTTAAGGTAAAGCCGTATTTTTTCTATTTTAATAGTTTAAATACGATTAGAGCATATACGCGACTTGGGCTTGAGTCGCATTTTAGGTGCATTTCAAAGTAGCATTAGCCTAGTTCTTGTACCGTCGGGACAAAAGGTCGCTGGGTTAGGCTTAATACGCGACTTGTTTTGGTTTTTTTCGTGTTGGTACAAAAAATGCCGCCAGTCGACAACATGTGCCTGTTTACGCCGGTACTGCAATGGGATGTACTGGTTTAATTCTGTTGCCTAGTTAGCAAAAGTCGGTCATTATGGCACTTGGTGGAGCTGTCACATGGTGGAGTAGGGGAGTGTAGACCCTAGTAAAAAGTGTTAGATTAACAAAAAAAGTGTGTTATAAATTTGCGCTTTAACATTAGTAGTCATTTCAAAAACTTACATAAGGCATATAAATATCTCAAGACAATGGTTGCAATTTACATCGATTGTGAAGGTAGCCACTCTTGGAGAGTTGTATGCGTACGCATACAGTTTAAAACCTGTAATAAGTGTCACAGTTTCTTGCGATGAACTGCATTATAGTACAAAATTTCCATTAATACAGGCTTGGCAATATAAGACACATAATAAACTTGCAGTTTAAAAACATGTGCTAACTCAGTCGCAGTAATTTAACACATTATAAATTAGCATTTTAAAATATGTCACTGTAACTTAACACAAACTGTGAATATGTATTTTAAAATCTTTGTTAATATAGTAACAGTAACTTAACACAGGTTGACAAAACAGGCTGTTTAAAACATGTATTAATTAATACAGTCATGGTAATTTAAAACGAACTGTACACTCGCTGTTTAAATTGTGTTAATACAGTGTTGGTAATTTAACACAGATTGCAAACTAGCAGTTTAAAATAGGTAATAATACAGTCTTTGTAGTTTGACACAGACGGTAAACTGGCAGCTTAAAATGTGTAGTAATACAGTCTTAGGAATTTAACACAGACTGTAAACTAGCAGTTTAAAATGTGTAATAATGCAGTCTTGGGAATTTAACAGAGACTGTAAAATAGCTGTTTAAAATGTGTAATAATACAGTCTTAGTAATTTAACACAGACTGTAAACTAGCGGTTTAAAATGTTTAATAATGCAGTCTTGGAAATTTAACACAGATTTTAAGCTAGCAGTTTGTATTATGTAAACTCACAGTTAAGGTAAATTAACATGAACTGTGAAACTGCAGTTCAAAGTATATATTAATACAGCCATGGTAATTTAACGAGCACTGTTATTTTACAGTCATTAGCAAAATACAGTTCTGGTAATATTACAGTATTTTACGTGTATTTCAAGTCATATACATTTACGGTCAGGACTGTATTGGACTGTAAATTATGAACAGTCAAATGGCGCGATGCTGCTGCTGCCAGCCTTTTATTTTCACAGTCGGGGTTTGTGCAAAAACCCGTTGTTAAGAGCAAGTCAACAAATTAGTTTGGGATCGTGCTCCCTAAAAACAAACAACAACAAATTAATGGGTTCTGCGCAAATACCCATTGTTAAGGGCAAGCCAAGAAACCAGTGGACTGTGTGAAAATAGCCATTGCTATACTTCGTTCCACATTATGTTTTCAGAAAACTGACTGTATGACGCTACGTTTTCTCTCACTACAAGTGCAAAAAATCCGTAAACATCCCATTTGTAAACTCTAACAGTAACTGTGTAGAAACTACAAGTGTGATATCCACATGTTTTTGCACTCTTAGTGCAAGGAAACGAGTCGTCATCCAGTCAGTTTTCTGAAAAACATAATGTGGAACAAACTATAAGGGGAAGCTAACAAACCTACAAATACCCATTGTTCGGGCAATTCAACAAACCAGCGGGCACTGTACAATTAACCATTGTTAATAGCAAGTCAGCAACCACTGGCCTCTGTGCAAATACCCATCGTTAACGGCAAAGTCAACAAACCAACGAGCTCTGTGCAAATGCCCATTATTATAAGGGCAAGTCAACAAACTAATGGGCACAGTACAAAAAACCCATTGTTAAGGGCAAGTGAACAAGCCAGTGGGCCATTTGTGCAAAAATCCATTGTTAGGGTAATTAATGAAATATCTCGAATGTCATCTTTAAGTTGGCATTCCAACCGAATACCTTTATAATTTGGTGTAGGCTATATACTAATGTTTGTGTTTGACTGTGCCTTATTAAAAAAACAAATTGTTAATGTCTTCACTCAAAAAAGGAACCTATAGTATTCGAAAAATAACAAATAAAGATGAAATTTCTCTGCAAGTAAGCCCTAGTCTACGGTTTGTTACAGGTTTAAGATACGGAGGAAAGAAAAGTATTGCAGGTTACAAGGGATGGCACAAAGAAGGCTGGAGCCAATTTAAACTGTCAGATTCTCCCAATCGCCTGACAACCAATAATAAAAACAATTGTAAAATGAGCCAAGTTTTTTGAAAAATGAAAATGCCTAGTAAAAGTAACGTTATATACAACAAAACGTCCTTAGATGACATCAGAAGTAGGAGCAACAAGAAGAATCGGTGAATTAATTAACGTTCATAGTGCTCAGACCTTTTTGAAAATGATGGTAGATCGACCAGTGACAACAACCTTTTAAAACTATTTACAGAGGATGCAGATACAGATCTGCAGTGAGATACAGATTTACAGATCTGCAGTGATTTCTAAACTCGGGCAACTCTAATGGCAAAGAAAATTATGTCTGCAATTCAGCCGTGCATGAGGGTTGATTAGTTTGCAACGGTGGCGCCTCATCTAAGTTACAGGACTTAATTCGAAGAAGGGTAGATCAATCGATAAGAGCCCACGGATGATCTTAAATACTAGAGAAAGATCGGCCTTCAGCCTTCAAAGTTCCAGCGAGTCGAGTCCAAGTTTCTTGAGACGGCCACAGTATGGGCAAGTCTCTCATGCCGTGTATAATGACTTAGTAAAACGCCTCTGGACACTTTCTAAGTGGTCAATGTCCTTCAAAAGATTTGGAGACCATACCGGACTAGCATATTCCATCAAAGAAGGAACGTAAACCTTGTAAGCCCAGTGTTAACATTTCCTTACTTAAAGCAACACTGGAGAATCGCAGATCTGCGGTTGGCTGCCAACACCACATGGTTTCAGTGGGTTGAGAATTTCAAGTCAGCCTGCAAACCAAACACCTAGGTCTTTTACGACACGTGTGCTGGGCAAAACGTTATCATTTGTGGTGTAAGTGGACTCTTATAAACCCTCTCTGCATTCCCGAGGATAAAAATATCGACTTAGAATGAAATCTTTCCTCTTCTGCATTGCCTCGAATCCGCTCCACGACGGTCGACGCCATCTTGAAAACTGTTGGTTCACCCGTGTTAGATGTTATGTCGCCAGGGACACCATGTCAGCTTGAAGGGCAAGCCAATGGATCAGCTCTCAGGGGAGGGGAAGGGGGGTTGGGGAAGAAGCACACAATGTAATGGGTCACGCCGCTTTCCAAACCAACGTCTCCCACCCCTTATTCTTTCGTTATACAATAACGACAGGCCAGACTCGCCATGGAGAAGAGTTCAACTCTCTATCTATCTAACTCTCCATTGCACTTTCCCTCCATTCCTTCCGACCGAAGAGAGAGACTTCAATTCGGGTTGAACAACGCTCCTACAGCTTTCCATTAGGCGGATGAATATGCAATGGGCGGCCAGCGTTGTATTCGTACGCGGCAAGCAGGCGAGGCAGGCAGGCAACCACCAGGCTCTCTCCAGCATCGAGCCCGTCCCATCGCTCGCCGGGGGCCGGTGTTTATTATCACGGACAATTTAATTTGCCGCCGTCTTCGTAGTCAATCATTTGCTGGGCTTGTCATGCGATAATTAGATCGCGTCATGGGCTAATGGGATTAACGGGACATCGTTGCCGGGCTCGTGCTCGCGGATGAAAAATGGCACGCGCCAATTAATTGGCTTATGGAAACAAAATAATAAGAAGGCGCCGCCATTAACCAACTATCAATCGCCATTAAAGGACGGTGGGCGGGGGGGGGGGGGGAGAGGGGAAAGTTGCCAGCTATAGTTCTGTGCCAACAGGATTGGTTCTTTGAGGCACACCAGAAACTGACCAGAACGAGTCGTTCGCCTTTCGCGCGAGCAGGCTGCTTTTATGGATGGCTGTAACCCAGCAACAGCAACATCAGTCTTTCCCCCCACCCCTCCGCTCTTCTGGTCAACCCTCCCCCGCCCCCATCCCTCCCCCCCTAAATCCACCCACTCAATAGCACCCCAAATTAGCAAAGGCGAGGGTCTGTTGGTAATTTGTGCGGACACTTAATTTTCCTCTCGTCCTCAACAGACAGTCCTAAAACCGGACGGCAAGAAATGAGCCTGCGATCCATCCCCCCCCTCCCAACCCCCTCCCCCCAATTTCGGCTATGTCGTTACATTAAGGAGGATTAAATTAAGCTGGCAAGCGATTAAAGCTGACGACGACATCTATTGAGTAGGCCTGCAAGAACGGAAGTGAGCAATCCTTTTACACTTCCTTTGCACCAGCACAAGAAGAATGTGGAATAACACTAGTGACAATATATTTGAAAATTTGTTGTAATGTGATATCTATATATATATATAATACGCTTAGGTTGGGGCAAGGAAATTCATCATTATTATGCACTACAATGAAAGAGGGTGTATAATGAAAGAGGGCGAGCGACCGACAATGTCAAACAAACAGATGTGGCCTATAACAATCGACATATTGCATTAATAAAGCTAGCTCTTAAGAACCGACTTGGAAGAGTTTCAAAGTTGGTTGAGTAACAATCACTGCATGCACAACCTTTGTTGGGTTCGTTGGGCTTGATATCAGAACAGAGAAACGTCCTCCATTGAAAATAAACATTTACACAAAACAGCAGAGGTTCAAAGAGGGAGCAGAGATGGGGATATTCAGACCACATCACAATAGGGGGAAACCGGGGGCCCACTACAGTGTTACGCTCAGGTATGCGGGAACCAGCTAGCCGGCGTATGTTACGCTTGGGGTACAGCTAGTAAAAGATAATTTAGCTTATTCAGAAAAAAATGCACGACGTCCTCAAGAATGATGTGCTGTGAGGGAAAACAGCTGGAATTTGTAGGTAAGACAACATAATTCAGTCATAAATATGAGTGTTCAACCATGCACACTGAGTGAAAAAAAGGTAGGTCAACCGACCACCTAGAGGTTGCCCAAGCCCTTGTTTATACTATCGAATTTTCGTCTGCTTCATGGCAGAAATTTTTAAAATTAGTACACCTTACAAAAACATAATAATTATAACACACAGTAACCACCACTACTAGCTTCTGGCTTTTGACTCGCTCCCAGCCGAAGCCGTGGCGCCAGAAGGAAAGAGGATAATTTTGCTAGGTCACTCCCTTCGGAAATTCCTAGGATCTTTCACATGCCACAATCGACATGAGCACGAGCCATCACAGGACCCCTGTCTTCCCGAAAACGCCAGGGGTGGTTGAGGCCGGACTCGAACCCGGCACCTCTGTCACATGAGACGGTCATGCTAACCACCAGCCCACCTAATTGCCCCATTCACCGCTACTAGCATAGAATTGTACAAGAAATCCAAAAAAATAGGGCAGAAACGTACGAGTACAGTAAAGAACACCAATCACATTCCACAAGACTGCCATCAAAGGCCACCATACTTTAACAATGTGCAGTGCGCCCCCTATCCTGGTAAAACAGGACAGCAAACCAAGGCCCACTGCGAAAAAGTTTCACACAAACTCAAGAACCGTTAGCAAGCCCTCAGTTCCAGAACCACAAGGATCCCGGATGGGGAGGGGGGGGGTTGCAAGTAGATCTTGCCATTTTGCATAATGAGGGTGGGTAGTTTTGACCAATATGGACAAAAAAGAAGTAACATCGCTCAAAAACAAAACTTATTAAGGATTCGGGCCAAATTTTTCGACCGCCAAATTTTTCAAGTCTTGATATCAAACGCCAAGCTTTTTCGCTAAGTTAGACCGATCTCTAAAACTTCAAACGTTAAATGAAGTACTAGAAAATTGCGCAGTAAGGAATTGTCAGATTTGCTAAGTGGATTTAACTTGGCCAAAGAGCTTGGCGTTTTATATCACGACTTCAAATGACTGAAAAGCCTGTCAGAAACTTTTAACGAGTTTTGTTACGGTGAGATTCAAGTCATCACAATCTATCGCATATCGACCAATGGACAGATTTAAGACGTCATTTTGTCGCAGGCAAATCGAATATACCCAGCTTCCATACCATAATGACAGAAAAACAGACGTGAGACGTCATTTCGTCGCTGGCAGATCGAACATGTCCAACTTCTACAGCATAATGACTGAAGGACAGATGTTAGACGTCATTTCGTTGCAGGCAAATCGAATATACCCAGCTTCTACAG
>JAHWFP010244366.1:18695-58185 GCA_023313725.1 Lithobius niger
AGACGTCATTTCGTTGCAGGCAAATCGAATATACCCAGCTTCTACAGCATAATGACTGAAGGACAGATGTGAGACGTCATTTCGTTGCAGGCAAATCGAATATATCCAGTTCCTACAGCGTAATGACTGAAGGACAGATGTGAGACGTCATTTTGCTGCAGACAAATCGAATATACCCAGCTTCTACAGCATAATGACCAAAGGACAGATGTGAAACATCATTTCGTCGCATGCAATTTGAACATCAGCTTCCATAGCATAATGACTGAATGACAGATGTGAAACTTCATTCCGTCGCAGGCAAATCGAACATCCCCAGCTTCCATAGCATAACGACAGAAAAACAGATGTGAGGCGTCATTTCGTTGCAGGTAAATTGCATATACCCAGCTTCCATAGCATAATGACTGAAGGACAGATGTGAGACGTCATTTCGTCGCAGGCAAATCTAACATCTGTCCAAACCGTAATGAGGACCTAGCGCGTCGACAGCTGGGTCATTAGCGCCAACTTCAGTCACAGTGCAAAGGCCCGGGTTGCCACTGCACCATACACTACAGAGATGTTAACCAAATCCCAAATCAATATCTTATCGTATATCTGCACCATCTTATCGTATGTAAAATTTAAAAACTCCGGACAGGAGACAAGAATCATCAACCAATTGACACGCAGTGTCTCGTGGAAGGTGGAAACGGAAGGTGGAACGTGATGGACCGTAAGTGGCCGGATACACCAATGAGATTCAGGAGGGCTAACATCACCTCTTCCTGACGACCACAGTGAGAAGCCGATTCCCATTCCTGGAGCTTTGAACTTTGTTGGGCTAGCTTACCGTGAACATTTGCCTAAGGTCAGTCTGGAGCCCCTTGAATTTTGTATATAGACACATCATTGATTTACGTATTTGGTATGTACCTGGACCAATATTTATGGCACAGACTCTCCCATTCTTGAGGTTCACTTTCGGTGCATTTGAGGGCACAGTTGGCGATTTGACTAGGAAAGTGCTAGATGAAATAGTGGGCACTACTACTACTTAGGCGTGGGACATGTGTGGAATACCTTGCCCACGGGACCTTAAAAGGAGACTAAAATTCCATATAAGTGGTAAAACTTTTCACTTTTCATTACTCGAGTATTCCTTACTCGCCAGTGTATTACTGTATTTTATCATTTTATTTATTTGGGTACGCATGTAAGTGATACTAACACGTATTCTGTGCAATTTCCTTCTGCTGTTTTCAGGATAAAACTGACTATTATTATTTCTAAAATTATATACATATGGGTGTAGAAAGAACATATATTACATATTTTTGGTGATGACATGATTCTCATTTCAATTACCTATTCAAAAAATGACATGTTAAAATGTCATGTTAAAATGTTAAAAGATTAACAAAAATACCTTGATGTATTAAATCGCTGGCGTATTGAAAATGAGATGTACAGTTCCGGTAAAAAAAAAAACCGCCCTTTTTTGTTATATCGAGGGTCGTAATAACAACCACGGAGAAATTCAATTATCTCGAAAACTGCTTGACGGATTTTCATGAAACAAAGACTGAACTGCTTATTAGATTGTCTACTGTATTTCTACCCTTATTAAATACTACGTTAACTGACTGAAAATAATTGGCCGAGCGAGAAAAATTTAATGATATCTGATGATATCTCGAAAACTAGTGGAAGGATTTTCATGAACCAAAGACTGAACTGCACATTATATTTTAATGCTGAATACTGCATGTCATACGTATGGAAATATAGCATATATCATAGTAATTAATCCAGTTTTTTTTTATTCAATTCTCTCCAGTAATTTTTGAGATATTAGCTAACAACTCGTGTTGCTCGCTCGGCCAATTATATTTGGCTACTTACCATTACATGCAGTACGTATAGAAATACAGCTGATATCATAATAAGCAACCCAGTTTTTGTTTCATTCAATTCTGCCCAGTAGTTTTCGAGATATCACCATTTTCGTTCAGAGTCACAAACATTAATCTTGCAACGTTTTCCGTATAACGAAGGCGTTTTTTTTTTTACCGGAACTGTACATTAGTAATGGGGGGAAAAAAACCACTTTATACGGATATTGCTGTTCCAAAAATGAAGATAAAAGATAAATCTAAAACAATCCTACACGGAGAAAAGTGTACTCTAATGACAGACAATATAAAAATGTTTAATTTTAACAGAACATGTACTAACATAGAAAATAAAATCAAAAAAATACGTAGGTCACACTGGAAATTAAAATATATATATATAAAGACGTTAATAAACAATATTGAGACACTTTACTTTCAAAAATCTATCAATTAAGAACAATTTTTTTTTTAAATAAGAAAATAAATTTTATTCAGCGCTTCGATCGAAAATCAGTTACGACAAATTGTGTCACTGAACTTTACGGGTTAGCATTAGAATAATTCATAATTTCAAAATTTACAAAATAAAATAGTGAAATTCTTGTTTGGAAATAGACTTATTAAAACAAAGGAAATTTACAAAAATCTACATATTCTGACGCTACTCCAGCTAAGAGACCAAATAATAATAACAAAGAATTATTTTAAGAATAAACATAAAATATATGACGTTGAAAAACAGCAAAGCTTAAACGCAAACACACGAGTTACCGAGATGAAATAAACAAAGTGGACTAAGAAATAAATGCTGTTATATACCACTGATATTGCACCGTTTAACACAGGACTTATTAATTGAAAAATGTCACACGAGACTCACAAAAACGCACACTTTCACAACGAAGATAGTCTACTAACTGCAAATTTTCAACTACTACTGTAGTGGTCGTCATCAGGCACCTTACAGATAAGTTTGAACTCTGTTTACATTTCGTTTTTCAGTCGAATACATGGTTCGAATTCGAAACTGCCGCTGTTTGCTATACTGAGTCGAATGGTTCACCCTTGCCCACTAGGGGTTTGATTAGGGGTTTGAATAATATCTCTGTAATGTGTGGTGCAGTGGCAATCCGGACCACTGCACTGTGACTGAGGTTGGCGCTAATGACCAAGCTGTCGACGCGCCATTAAACCTCATCTCCCCCCCCCCCCCTTTGCCCACTGTATATAGCAGACAGCGGCAGCTTCCAATTCGAACCGTGTATTGGACTGAAAAACTAAATGTAAATAGAGTTCAAAGTTATCTTTAAGGTGCCTGATGACGACTACAGTTAGTAGTTGAAAGTTTGCAGTTAGTAGACTATCTTCGTTGTGAAAGTGTGAGTTTTTGTGAGTCTCGTGTGACATTTTTCAATCGTTTCACAGTAAGATGAATAACGGTGTTTTTAAGGACTTACTAAATTATCCGAGTAGACAAATCTTGAAATAGAATAAAAAATTTTAAATTTAATAACTAACAATAATTTTAAAGATTGAATATTGTTACAAGAACTACGAAAAACACAAAAAAGGAATTTAAGGAATTCATCATATGTAATATTGTAAGAAAGCTATGTAAGAAATTATTAATTACCATTATTATTATTTTTTATTATTGTTGTGATTATTACACGAAATAACAATTTATGAACGTTTCGTCGATAAGCATGAACGTCATCAGCACACGGGACTGGACAACAAGCTTAAATATACGTGAGTTCATTCTTAAAAAGCCGCCATATCAAGTAGACTCACCCAATTTTAAACAGCAAGTTGTCAATCAGAATTTTGTTGTGCAAAAATGAAAAAGTAAAAATACCTAACAAATATTATTACTTATCATTTTTATATAAAAAAAAAACAACTTATAATTGTCAACTAGCTATTTACATTTAGTTGAGCTGCTTGGTATGTTTTCTTCCCCCTAATAATGCACGTATATATTTAAATCTCTCTTGTTGTTGTTCACTTCATCGAGTTGACGACGTTCGCGTTTAGTGGTGGAAACGGGACAGAAAGCCAATTGGGCTCGATTAGTGTTAAATCATAGGAGTTCAGTTGTGTTTGAATGGATAAGCAACTCCCAGTTCAAATGCATAGCCGAAGTGCGTAGTCTTCGATGGCAAGCGTGACTCACGAATGTACCCAGAATACAAAGCGCGTCTGCTACTTCCGCCTGACCAAGCCGCCATGAGGTATTCGCGGTTGATCCACTCGTAGGCGGTGGAATTTTCTGTGAAATACGCCCTCTACTACATTGTTTTGATGTATCAAACGTAGGTAAGATGAGAGATTGTTATATTGCCAGGCGTTACGTGCCATTGTGTTTTGTAACAAAGTTTGACAGTTGAACGAAACCTTAACGCCGATTGTTGGGGAAGTAAATATCGTATTTTTGCAACACGAGACGGGATGCTTATGAATGCATGATATTTGCAAGAAAACCGGTGTAGAATGAGTCATCTTCTTGTGACAACAGTAAGTTTAACCAAGTTAAAATGTCGTAGCAGCAGAAAAATTGAATAAATTACTAAATCTAATTTAGTACCGTTATACCAGTTTAGTACCGCGTTATACTAGGCGTCGTCTGCTTTCTCCGCCATGTTGAAAGATGGTTTAGATGGATTAAACCTAGTGCGTTGGGTGTAAATTTCCGATCGCGCGGCCGCGAGTGCCGATTGGCGTGGCGGTACATCCTTTGACGGCGCGCTCTTAAACTTCTGGTTTAGTCAAGTTGCTTATCCACCAAAACAAACTCAACTCCTATGGTTAAATTATTACGGATGCAAACCTATTTACGTTGCCTTTTGGACTTAAATGTCAGACTGCCTGAGTGATAGGACTCCGGCCTTTGATTACAAAGGTCGTGAGTTCGATTCCCCACTCAAGCAGTCTGACATTTTAAGTCCAAAAGGCAACGTAAATAGGTTTGCATCCGTAATTATTTAGTGGTGGAAGCGTTCAAAAAGTGTTTTTTTGTATCATGTTTACTCGATCATCAATTATAATGCGGTTTTTTTTTTTTTTTACCATTTTACTGTTTTATTTGCGTAAAGTCAGGCAAAGGCTGCAGTATTATTTACTGACCCCCTAATTCAGCATGTTTTCATATTCTCCTGACAACATGTGACAGATGTTTTGTTTGTTGATGAGCTGCAACATAAAGTGGTTTTGGTCGCTGGCTCCACTCCATTACCACCTGCGAAGCCTAATGGGAAGTGCTTCATTCTGATGAAGAGGAAGACAGATGTTTTAAAAAGCCTACATACAGTTAGTAGACGAGACTTAATAATGTTAATTAGACAGTAAAGCAGTATCATCACATCGTTCGCTTAACTATCATAATTCAATGTTGGCGAATGATGTTTAGCAAGAAAATTAAATGTTTGATTGTTCGGCCAGCTCTTATTAATTTACAAAAAGCAAAAATTATACTTCCTTTTTATTTTTTACTAGAGGAAGCCCGTGCTATGTACGGGGCCGGTCATGAATTAAGTTTACGGACACATTTTCCCGGGACATTTTTCCGGCACTCTTCCCGACGACTTGTCAGACTGATCGACCACTCATGCCTGCCTCCTCTTTGCATGCAGGTAGAATGGGAGAGCGCATTTGTAATGCGGGCGCGAGGAGGGGAGAAGTGATTGTTCGGCCCGACGACTTGTCAGATGTAACCTTTATTGAGTTGATCGACCACTCATGCCTGCCTCCTGTTTCCATGCCGGTAGAGTGGGAGAGTGCGTTTTCAATGCGGGCGCGAGGAGGGGAGAAATGGTTTTCCTTTTAGCCTTTCTTTTAGCCGGCCTCTTACTTATGCTAGAAACGATGAAACATTGTCAGATTAAAAAAAAACAATGTACAATAGACGTTGTATACTATGCAATGGCAGGGACGGACCATCAGGGTGTTCAGCTGAACATGGGCCCTTACTTGTGAGGGACCCTAAGGGCCCTGCATAGCACAGTACAATCGAATTGTAGGTGAATTTAAACGAAAAAGCCACAAACCCACAGAAAAAGCCATTAATACAATAGCCAACAATCACCACATATAAAAAAACACACATAATTAGTTCAGCTGCACCAAATTTTTTTCACATTTTTTATACCTATTCTTCTATTGGGTGGGGGAAGAGCCCACCTTGGTTAACTAGACTATGCGCAATGGCTGTTTGTCGTGACGTCACCATGAGTTAGCCAATGACGAACGAGAACAACGGCTGTTTGGTCGTCTGATTGGACTAGCCCAGTCACGTGATATGTACGTCACAGCAAACAGCTATGGCGCGTGGTATAGTACACGGGCCCAGAGCGTACTTGTTCCGCCACTGCGTGAAGGTAGGCTACGCCGGAAATGAGCCAACGCGAAGACATAAGCAGGAAATAACATAGTAAGCAACATAGGAACAACATAGAAGCAACATGGGAAATAACATAGTATGCCCGTTTGTTTCATTCGAGCGAAGTTGACTCAGATACACATTGCTGAAAACTTCAGACCAAAATGCATAACGCGTTCATCGGTAGGTCTAGGGAGGGTTTATCATGCAGTGACAATTTTTTACTTGGTTAATACTGAATCTGCTGGCTGTTTCTCGCCTTTACCGGCGCATACGGCTTTCCAGTTCTATAGAGCAGTGACATTTGCCGCTATATTGGCACCAGTATGGGTTTTGAAGTGCATAACTACAAGGTGCACTACATAAAAATGGAGGGAAAAACAACGGAAGAGCGGATTTCTTAGGCGTAAAATAACGTTGTTTTCTCCAACAAGAAAAATCGCGCGTTTAAGTCTAAGAAATCACTCTTCACAGCATCGGCTTCAGTATGACGCCCTTTTGTTTTCTTTCTGCAGTGCCCCTTGCAGATAACCCATTAAGGCTCCAGTATAGAGTTATATACAATAATACTACGTCGTGTCAATGCTCTATATACGCAGTAACCATGGAAACGATGCGGAAGGCAGATTTTCTCCTCGTGCCTCGCGACACGAACTGTTTTCTCCTCGCGACAGCGTCGATTTATGACAACAAGAAAAGAATTTTTACCGCAGTACAAGACGGCGGACTGATTTCTGAATGCCAGCATCCTATGGTTTGCTTTCGATACGATAACCCCGAAATGGGCGCCATGTTGGATTTTGAATTCTCGCTACAAGCTGCTATTTATTCTACCGTTGCCTGATCACTACCGGAAGCTGTTCTTTGTACGAGAATACCATATTTTGGAAATAACGTGAAATTGCAACAATATTGTAGCAATGTTTAAAACTATTGTTGCACTTTATACTTTATCCGTGTTGTTTTTTATAACACATTTAATTTGTTATGTATTGCCACATGTTTTTAGTAGAAACTGGAAACTAATAGTTAATAAATAACGGTTACCTGTCAAATAGCAATGGGCGAGAAAGAAGATCTCGTTGCGTAAATGCACTCCAAGTCATGTAGGTTGCTTCCGGTACTGCGTTATATCCTGCGTATGATTTAGCTGTTGCTTTAAGACAAAATTCAGCGATAACGAGGTCAACAACAACCAAAAAATATAAAGGACAAACGTGCCTAGTTCTAACAATGCGGTGTCAGTTGCACGCATAGAAAAGTTATAAAATTGTGCCTCTTGCCTGCTGATTTAGGAAAAATGCAAGCACTGTAACAAAGTATGTTGAACAGGAGAAGCCCAAGTGCACATGTAAAAACAACACAACCCGACGTTTCGAGCTAGCTCCAGCTCATTATCAAGGGAAATACAAGATACACTTAAAATTGCATAAAGTTGCAAACAGACAAATGCAGGCAAACTACAATTCGAACAAGTTAAAAATTTAAAATTTTAAAAGGAGAGAAAGAGGAGAGCGACTTCTTTGTGCTGAAAGCACAAGAAGAAGTGGCGAAATTTGAGTGTAGTCCGGGTTTAAATCAGTTTTTCCTGGTGGTGAGGGTATCAAACAGTTATTTTTATAGTACCCTGGTGTCGGAATTTAGTAACAGAGTGCTCTTTGAGGAGTGCTGAGTATTCTTTGAGTATTCTTTATACAATCAAATAACTGTTTGATACCCTCACCACCAGGGAAAACTGATTTAAACCCGGACTACACTCAAATTTCGCCACTTCTTCTTGTGCTTTCAGCACAAAGAGGTCCTCTCCTCTTCCTCTCCTTTTAAAATTTAAAATTTAACTTGTTCGAATTGTAGTTTGACTTAGGCAGTTTTGCCTGTATTTGTCTGTTTGCAACTTTATGCAATTTTAAGTGTATCTTGTATTTCCCTTGATAATGAGCTGGCGCTAGCTCGAAACGTCGGGTTGTGTTGATTTTACATGTGCACTTTGGCCTTCTCCTGTAACATATCTTGCCTGCTGACACAATGACTTCGGATGGGAGCGCATCGAACCGCCGAGTACTACTTACAAGCGAAACCGGAGCCGAAGATGTTACCTGGCATCGCTGATAACTTGGTTTAGATAACATCTTTGAATCTATATACCAGTAACGACGCACTTCACGTGCGTGCTGGAGACTTGACGCCTTTTAGAGTTGCTTTGGTAAGATAAGATTCATGTGATGTTGGGGGGAAAAACATTAATACACCCACAAACAAAAGGGTAAATAATCCGACTATAAACCAACCAACAAAGTTACCAACTTACACTTCCCGACCCCCATCACGCTGTGTAGCTTATTCTAGCATTGCCATAGCAACATCCGTCAATCCGACAGTGTACACCACTCACCTTCAACCATCACATTTCTAATCATATCCAAATCAATACCGGAACCTAATCTAATGATCGAAATGTCGAACTCTCGCTGCATCATGTGCCATACCCATCCTCCAGTTGTGACACATCATGAGCCAAATATTGGATAATGCTCTTCACCATCAGATCTCCGGCTCTTCAGCATCGCCAACCAACTCGGTCAGCCTACCTATCCGCTGACACAGATCCTATTGATTTTGGAACGGGGCCCTGCGAGTGCTTCATAAATTGGCTTCAGCCATTCCAAATTGAATGTTCTTTAATCAAGCAGACAAGGCGAGTGGCTTGTTTAACTTTGAGCGAATGAGCGAACGATTCCGAAAATTAGTCTGACGCTCTAATTAAGCAAATGCGTTACGCCTGGCACATGAAACACCAATAATTAATCGGTAATTAACGCCTTATTCCGTCCCAATTAAATTCATTTCGGCATCTAACTGAATGGATGCAGCTTGGCAATAAGCACGTTGTTGTGGTTCGTCGAGTCAGCCTTGTTTACTGCCGGAACGTGCTTTGAGTTTGATAAACGGTGAAAGGTGGTTTTAATCAAGAGGGATGACTGTTGTTGATACATGTTTGAGGGGGTATTTTTGGAAAATTTGGGGAAATGTGGCTCTTACTGCCAGAATCCCCAAAACGGGCCTGAAAGCTACGAAGTTTTCGGTAATTTATCTCTTCAGAGCCACTACGAATTAAGACACACGCTAGTGTGTTGCCCGCCAAGATAAACGATAACATCCAGATAATATGTATATATGAGCATGGCGACCACTAGACACGTTGTGTCTTTACTGCAAAGGTAGTTTGGCTGTTTTCAGCCATCTAAGGATAAATAACTATGCGACAGAAAAGGCTGAATCTTGTTTAATCGGGAGACTTTGGTCGCCTGACAACATAAAAGTCACTATTAACACAGCTTAACGTTTTCTTGTTAAAAAAAACGACGTGAATAACGTTGTTATTTGCCTAATTACTAACTACTAACTACTAGTAACGCTTGTTTTTGTATCACGAAAATAAATCCTTCCATGCGGTGAATAAAGCTGGTTCTTAGCTCATTTTACAGGTATTGCTCTGGAGATGTGCCCCTTTCATATGGACCTTTCTAGCTGGTTAAGTAGTTCAGGGGTTAGAGAGCTCCAAACGTCCAAATTGATTGTTTTACATTGTTTTAAACATTGTTATTATGCAACAATGCCAAACTGAACATAATTCAGTACTAATAAGAAATCCTTATTATTTGAAAAAAGATGACTGTCCTCAAAATCTAACGAAAGCCAAAAAAAAAAAAAAGAAATGAACTAGAAAACTAGATTGGTGTTTCCATCTCATAATTGCTAAGAAAAAAAATGGATTTCATCAATTTGGACAAAAAATTACTGATATCTACCCCAAAACAAAATTTGTTAAGGATTCCCGCCAAGCTTTTCGGCCGTGAAAAGTCGTGATATCAAACGCCAAGTTCTTTCGCCAAGCTAATCCCACCGATTAATACTTCAAACGTTAAATGAAATAATTGAAAATTGCGCCTTAAGCAATTTTCATATATTTCATTTAACCTTCGAACTATTACTCGGTGGGATTAGCTTGGCGAAAGGGCTTGGCGTTTGATATCACGACTTCACACGACCGAAAAGCTTGGCGGGAATCCTTAACAAGTTTTGTTTTGGGGTAGATACCTCAAACGAGGATAAAGTCAACTCTACAGCCACCGATGTAAGGTGCATTTTGTGAGTGTTTCATGGAACAATCGATGGATGTCGTATACGTTGTAATACTAAAAACAAGAAACCAGAAGCACTGACAGAGTAAAAAGCACACTTATATTTCGGTACCGAGTATGTTTTTTAAATGCGGTACCTTCCTCAAAGATGAATAAAACCAAGAATTTATACGTTTGAGGAGGGGAATTGGTGACTGCGACCCCTTATCAAACGTCTTAGATTCATTCCTATTAGTTCCGTCTAAGTTCACAGAGGGCGCCATGGGTTTTATGTGGGAATTTCTACTTAGTTTTCAGACTAAAATTAAACTAAACTAAACGAAACTAGCTTTTATTTATTTATTATTTAGTTTAGCTTAGTTGTAATTTAGTTTATACTTTAGGCTTTGGGCTGAAATTTGAGCAAAAATTACCAGACGGAATGCGTGGCGCCCTCTGAAAAATCGGACGGCACTAATAGGAATGAATCTAACACGTTTCAATAGAAAATTTTTAGGGTTACAAATTCTCCTCCCCAACCCTAAAAATTCTTGATAAAACTAATAAAACACCTTACATTATGGCAAAGACCATGACGGTGTCGTTAAAATGGCATATATTTGCCACTGTAGCAAGCAAATGTCTCCATTTTTAGAAGACGGTGTAACCTAGTACGTTCACAGTCCTATGAAAGTTGTGATAGACACCCAAAACCAAATCTGGTAGAAAAACCCACCAAGTTTCCAAAAACGGTCGGCCTTTGAAGGTAGTGATATCATTCCAGCAGGGAAACGCCACCAAGGTTAATCCTATTAGCCAAGTTAATCGCACCGAATAATACTTTGGACGTTAAATGAAAACTTGAAGATTGCTACCGCTAGTAGCAAGCAATCTTCTAGTTTTCATTTAACTTTCGAACTATTAGTATGTGCGATTAACTTGGCTAATAGGATTGAGCTTGGCGGCCTTTTTCTGGTGGAATGATATCACTACCTTCAAAGGCAGACAGTTTTTGGAAACTTGGCGGGTTTTTCTACCAGTTTAGGTTTTGGGTGGATATATTATACAAATTCACAATAAAATGGTTAAAACCCCAGTTAAGATAGCAAAGTTTACATTAAATGAATTTCGGAATGTCAGTATAGCATACTTACAAAACGTATGTGGACGTAGCGAAACGGCAGGGAAAGTGAAAAACGTAAATGAAAATGACGTGTGGGTTTGGTTATTTTGTGATGAAGTGGACGACATGGTGCTGGGGCAAGGATAGAACCGAAACGTGCAGAGAAAGGTAGGTTTGATGTGAGGCGATTTGTACTTTTATCCGTCACTGAGGAACATACCACGCTAAAAAAAAATACTGGGTACCGAAATAAAAGTGTGTTTTTTACTCTATCTGTGCTTCTGGCTTCGTGTTTGTAATGGTTTCGTGGAACCTTTGCACACAGCGATCAAACATAGATAGGTCCTTTGGGCCCAAAGCCAAGAGGATACGAGATCGTATATCACGGAAAGTATAATAAAATGCGATAATCCAGGGTAGAGTTATATAGAACTGGATCGCATTATTTGAAACGGTAACCCGAAACTTTTCTGCAGACTGTGACACGGAAATGGGGTGACCCAGCGGCTCAACCTAACACAGTGACGAGACCAAATCCGGTGAACCGACATGACCCGTGACCCAGAGTGACCCAGAAGTTAGTCTGCTGATCCAAGTTACCAAATTTAATAATAAAAAAAAAATGTGTTGTTCAGATAATTCTTTTCAATACCAACACACGATTAAAAGAGAACAACGCTTCATTTTGCCGCTGCAATTAAATTTGTACTACAACACGAATGCCACTTCCACGGGCAAGGTAAAAGGACAACAATAAAAAAAAAAAAATGAAAAATTACATTTACTTAGCAGCGGCCAATGATTGTTCGTAAATTACGTCAACTGAAGAAGGCAAACCGTCGTGCTTAGAACTAAAAGAAAACAACACAAGATTTACAAGTTTGCAACCTATTCCGCATGAACAACAACTTCTCAAACAACAAGTTCACCGGGTCACCCCGGGAAGAGCAAATCAATGGGTCATTCCAGTTCATTCCCGGTCCCCGGGGCGCCTCTGGTTCTGGGGGGGGGGGGGGCTGACCCGGCTTGGTGATCCACCGAGAATGGTGGCCCAAATGCTGAAGCGGTGAACCATTGCAAACTCTTATACGGCGAACCGAAGCCGTATGTTGCCACCCTCCTGGATGACGTTACTTCAATTAGGCCTAACTATTTGGGTATTTAGGCCTATAATTTGCGTTAGTGAATTAACCTCTCCCTGATTTCGCGCATCCTGCGCTTAGGTAGCTTTTGCAACTTTTAAACATACGTTTGAGTCAATGTAGCTAAACCGTCTGGAAAAAAACCGGAAGCAAAAAGTTTGAACTGATGTCGTAAAACGAAGTCTTGCAGGAAGACCAACATGGAAGCATCCCTCTCCCTATTATTGTGAATTCCACGCGCATATATAATAATCATATCAAAAACCAAAACTGGTAAAACGGGCCGCCAAGTTCCGAATGGTTCGGCCCTTCAAAGGAGTGATATCAACACACCAAAACATTCGCCAAGTTAATCGCACCAAAAGTAGCAATGTTCTAGTTTTCATTTAAAGTCCAAAGTATAATTCGGTGCGATTTTGCATTGAAAGCAGCTTATACAGCTGGCATTCCTACACGAGTTAATTTTTGTTAGGTGGGTCATTGTTCTTGATTTCAACACAGTTTATGCTTTTGTACCGCATTATTATTTTTCCCCAAGTACCTGAAATGTGCCCAACTATGCTTCAAGATGTAAGACACTGACGCTATGGCGCCGCGCTACAATGGTTTACAACCTCGACAATTGAATTGATGTGATGTTTGTTGCGATGATTGTTGCCTAACTCGGAGCGACACACTAGCGTGTGTCTAGATAATGATGTTAGGCGCAGAAGCACAGAAAGGGACTCAAAGGAGTCGCTAATATTTAGCTTAAAAATTGGGGAGAGGGGGTGAGTGGGGCAGCAATTAGGATGCAATTGCGTTCCCACATTAAAAGTTGTTTTAACGTAGGCGTTGGTTGCGGCGTTGGTTGCGGCATTGGTTGATTGGTTCGCTTATAACCGGTAAGAACGTAATGAGGGGGGGGGGGAGATGAGGCTTAATGGCGCGTCGACAGCTTGGTCATTAGCGCCAACCTCAGTCACAGTGCAGTGGTCCGGGTTGCCACTGCACCACACATTACAGAGATATTATTCAAACCCCTAATCTAAATCTTGTCATACATCTGTACCTCCTGCAAAAATTGAAAAACACCGGACAGGAGGACAGACTTATCGCCCAATTGACGCACAATGTCATGCGGAAGATGGAAACGACGACGAAAACCATCAAGATGGCAACAATCAACAAGGAAGTGCCGGACCGTAAGTGGCCGCCGACACCAATAACATTCAGGAGGGTCAACCCCCCCGCAAAAGGAAACAGTGAGTAAGTCGAGTGTGACCAATGCGCAAACGGGCCAACACCACCTCCTCACGGCGACTGCGGCGACACGCCGAGTGCCATTCCTTAACAGTGCCTTTAATAGCTCGTAATTTATTGCCGTCCTGTCCATCCCACGAGGCTTGCCAAAAAGCGTGTAACCTCAGACGCAGAGTTGGAAAAGCGTCCGAGGGAACAAGGCTGAGATCCCTTCCGAGAGGGCCAGAAAGGGCCCCTTTTGCTGAAGAATCCGCTTGCTCATATCCACCTATCCCAACGTAATGAACCACGTACCGGTAGTAATGTATACGACCCTATCGTGTCATATTACACTGCTTTGTCACTTTTTGTTGTTTGGACGAGTGGCGAAATGCGGCATTGTCATGTTGTTTTGTATTGTATAGGCACTTTTTTTTTTTTAATCAAAGAAGGGACCAATTCAGATAGAAATTCTGGGCGTCCATCTTGAAACATAATGTAAGTTTAGGGCAAAGGTGGCGTATTATTAACTGATTTATGAATCAAGGGAGGTTAGCAATCTGTGTTTGTAACAAGCAAGCGAAGATCGTGACTATGTCCGATTTCCACTATTCTTCTCATGTGAATTTAAATGACTTTGGACTGTAAGTTAACAAAAATATGTCAACATTGAAAGCCTGGAGAGATACAAGAAACCAAATAGTCGTATGTGGTGTACAAAAAAAAACGAAAGTTGCCTTGGAAAGTGACAAGTGTCTTTGAATAAATATTTTTAGGACCTGAAAGTAAGCTTCATTGCTTTCGAAGTCATCAGTGAACACCAATACATGTAGTGGAAGTCGTCCAGGTGTGCGGAAAAGTCGTAATCTTTCGGAAACGAGGACGAGAGATCGTACCACGTTCAACTTCCTGACAGGGGATATTCTATGTATTTACTCTGCCCCATCCAACACTAAATATTAGCTACAGTCTCATTCTCATCGAGTTGGGTGGTTATATGACATACATGTGACATTTCAAACGTTCCAACTCATGCCTATATACAGCCTCTAGCCGACTCGCCCCAAAAGTGGTGAGTTTAGCTTCAATAGACCATCAACGAGAGGGCGCCACCGTCGCCATTCGCTTGTTTAGCTTCTTCCAGCCCTTTTAGGTCTGAACCCATATGGGGATTGCATCATCGAACGGTCGTTTCGTCCACCATTTTTCAGTGATGGATGTTAGGTCGGACGGAGGAAAGGTAGAGTTTCCGAACGCACGGTTGATTTGCATGGAGGAGGCGGAGTAATCGTTGCGATCAGTCCCCAGTGCCCGGCAAGAGTGGATTCAACGCAATCAAATTTGGCGATCAATTGTTAATGAGGTCACTGTTAAATAAATCAGGGGCTTTTATCCGAAATGATTCTTTAAGCAGAAACGCATGGGTTGGCCAGCTCAAGCCCTTCGTTATGCGAGTAAGTGTAGGGCCTAGGAGGAGCCGACAAATTGTAAATCTATATGCATAGCGTCAGGGGCATTAAGCATGCGTTCTAAGTATGATGGAACCCAAGAATGTATGCTAACTTTATCGCCGCTGTCCGATGTAAATTTATATCTATAGCTTACTCGGAGCCATCTACATACATCAGTTTAGCGTGTATGCACCCCCTGTGTTCCCTCCAAACTTTGAAAGTGTAGAACTATACCTTAAAGACGACGGTTTTAGGAGTTGGACGGCTAAGGGGAGACGTAAATGTATGCAAATTCGTTCTCTGGCAAAGAGCACCCCTTCCCATGCCCCCTGGTCAGTTTTCAAGTTCTTTTCAAAACAGAGTATTGGGTTGCTGAGTACCCAACTGCAGACATTGGTGTTGTAGTTTAGTATTTTTGGAAGTCTGACCTGGGTGACTGGAAATGTTCAACATGAAACGTTTACACATACGAGTATAGGTATGAATCCCAGGTAATCCTGATGGAAATAAGTTGTGATGGCCCCAAATTAAAGGCAGTCGAAGCTGGGACAACAGCAGAAAAGTAACCGAAGAGATAAAAGAAGACTAAAGAACTATGGAGATAAGCAACTAAAGAACATGCTCAAGTTACAAGGAGTCAGAACATGGGCAGATTGAGTCAGCAAATCAATTGAAAATAAGCATTTATACATATAAATTAAATAAAAGTAATGCCGGAAGAAACCAAGCTGACGTAACCGGTTCACAAAAAAAGGGGGGGGGTTTAACGAGCGTTAACCACTCCTGGTCATCTGCCCGAAGCCCTAAGGCCCTATATCTGCAACAGCCAGCAACCGGTTCACAATAAAACTTGCAACAAAAATACTTCAACAATGCAGCTGCATCTTACATTATAAACCAAGCAGAATCGAAGACAACGACGACGACCCCCGAAAAGGGAACCCTTACAATGAAAACGGGCGAGTGTGTCAATTCTTTAGCTAGAAGGTGAAATTGGCACATTGTTGCCACGACTAACAATTTGCTCTGCGCGGTCATCGCTGAGGCATGTTTCAACGGTACGGATTGCTCAAGCCAAAGCGAAAACACGACAACCCTCGAAGAAATAAAGACGACAACGGCCACCTCTACAATGAAAACGGACGAGCCTCTCGATTCTTTGGCCAGAAGATTAAACTGGTGCATTGCTGCCTCGACTAGCAATTTGCTCTGCGCGGTCAAATCAGCGGCAAGTCTTACATGACGTCATGCTCGAAGGACAGTTATTTTCAACACGGATTGCTCAACCTAAAGCGTTAAACTGGGAGTGGGTGGTGAGGGGAGCTGAATGGAGAATGTCCGCGTGTGGGGCAGTGCGTCTGTCAGCTCTGCTCTTTAGAAAATAAAAATATTGGGGGTAGGGGTAGCGGAATGCGTCTGTTACCATTCAGCAGCATATGATTACGCATTAACTAAACATACAAGGGATAGGTACGCTTTTTTGGGAGGATGGGAGGAAAGGAGGAGGGGGGAGAGGGGCGGTAGAGTATGGGAACAAAATTGCCTGTCGTATTCACCGTTTAGGCCACACCGACCGAAAACCGTGAAACAACCACGGGCGAAACAAATGCCCTGGGCGAAACAAAAGGCGATGCCACAACTCTTTCTGAGAATGTATTCGAGGATTTAATGGCTATCACAGTGAAGCAATATTGTCCAACAATGGTGCAGACTCATGTCAACTTCATGCTATGTACCCTGTTTCGATCGTGGATCGTTGTAAAAGAAAAAGTGGTTTACAGGAAAAATCACTTCACCAGATAGAATTTAATGAATCTGATTTAGTATTCACCTCTTAATCACCTATCAAGAAGGGTTATCAGATCAAGCCTTTTAAAACTTTCTTCACAAGGTGAATCCGAGCGACGTATACAGCTCCTTTGAACTTGTTCCAACCTTTTAATATCTCTAACGTAAGGTGGTGACCAGGCGTGTGCACAGTATTCAAGGTTTGGTCGAATAACGTAATCTTCTGGTGTTTACTAGTGTGCACGATTTGAACATAGACTTTATTTAAAAAGAAACATTTTGCGAGCATCGTTCGCAATTGGTTGCACCTAATTATACAACTTCAGCTAGTTGGCCACAAGGATACCTAAGTCTTTCTCGACAATTTGTTCTTTCAACTGATCACCAGACACCAAAATAAAGAATAGCACATTTTTCTCTGTGAAGTTTCATTTTATTGTCGGCTGCACATTCATCTAACCTACCAAGGCATTCTTGAAGTTGCTTGCTATTTTAAAATTAAACAGATTTTAAAATTGTCTGCATAGGCCTATAGAAAAGCAATTTATGAAATAAATTTAGTAATGTCAATAATAAATAAGTTGAATGGCATCTGCCGAGTGTGCCGTACTCTGAAAAATGCCACAACGATTTTCTGCCCAGGTACCTGACTCTGCCTCTTTAACAGCTTTGTGATTGCGACCCTTCAAGCAGTCACAAATGCAGTTGAAAAAAAGCCCTGGAACATAACATTTATATAAACATAACAAATATTTATCCGTTACATTCACACTAAAAATCCAGGTGTAGTAAAACTGCGAGTAGGCCTACAAGTGGTAAAGAAGGAGAATTAATTTAATAAAATGCTGCTGTAAAACACGTTACAGTGCAGATATTACCTACTTGAAGTTGATCTGACCACTACCTAGGTATGAAGTGCACCGTAGCAAGGTCGCGGTCAGACGTGCCAACTTCTCTTCAGGCTGGGAAGCTGCTGTTCATGACATTCTTGGATTTCTTTCGACTCCTCTCATTGGAGGAGCCAGTTTGAATGCCCGGGATGACCTCATCTTTTCTCTTCTAAAACTACTAGTAAAGTTCAGAGTTGATCCTGATCATTTCCACAAGCATTAGATTGCTTCAGATGAAGTAAAATTTAAAAAAAAAAGGTAATTTTCAAAATATAGTGGTCCACGACCACAGTAAAAGGTGGTCAAACGTCCATTTTGCGCACACGAACCATGCCATTGTGACCGTGAAAGCTGGAATGGTGATCAGCATTTAATTCAGCACTCCTATTTTTTTTTGTGTGTGGCGATTTAGACCTGCTGTGTTGCTATGTATATGCGATCACGACCTATTACGTCATGTCGAAGTAGGCACGGCACCGCAAACCATTCCACTTGAGTGATTTCATTGTTCTCGATAATCTAATCAGAAATATTTCAGTACGCACTTCAGTATGACGCGTGTACAGCTCGACTGACAGTTATAGACACATTTTTTTAACTGACTATATTCATTTTCCCAAACCTTTCGCACAGACTGTTGATTCAGCTCTGATGTGTTCTCAGGCGGCATCTTGTCAACGTAACTAAGAAAAAGCCATGTGGAAGTTTTCTTTGGCCGTGCTATGCGCGCTTGCTTTTGTCAGCATCTCTCAAGGTAAGGATCTTCTCGCAGGTAGAAGAATAAATTCATCTGAAATAGGAACATGGCGGCTGTGTGAGCTCTGCCGATATGCAGCGAAAACAGTCAGTAATGTGAGTTCAGAAGTGAATGGAAAATTGTTTCGTGAGAAAGAATTCTTGATCTTATTGTTAAGGATTATACGACCGCAAGCATTTACTCAAAGAATATCAGAATATGTAATCAAGGTAGCATTGTTATACCATGGCAATAACATCTTTGACATCACGATTAACTGCTCACTGCGAGAATGCAAAGGCTAGCAATGACGAAAAAGGTGCCCTTACTGATTATACTGAATCCTAGCCCATCTAAAAGCACACCGTGAACGTGGTGAATTTCTTCAACATATTGAATTATCGATGCGGCATATTCATGCACATCGTGAATTCACCAGTGATGAATTGTTTTGACATGATTTGTTGACGATAAATTTTAATGGAACTAAAGAATATCAGCAACGGATCCAGAAGTTTAGAATATGTTCTAAAACAAATTTATTAAAGAAAGTAAGGGCACCACATGGTTATTATGTAAGGATATAACTGTAACTGCTTGATTTATGAGTAAGGCTTTGTTACATCCTGAGCAAAGCCTGGTGATGGAAAAATATAGTGTGTGACCTATCCTTTACATTTAAACGTTTAAATCCATAGAAGTGATTACAAAATAAACTCATGGTGATGAAAAGCGTTAGATTTTCTTTCAATTGCGTCTGCATCTTTTTATAATACACCATTACCCGTCTCTCTGTCCTAGTATTTATAAGCGTCAATAAGTGTCAATTCTTGATATGTGGCTAGTTCTGTATTGGTTTCAAGTTATGAAAATTTATCTTGAACTTCATAATAGTTGAATAATTTAGTTATTAAAAGAATGAAATTATGTCACTCGTTTTTATATATTTTAAATCTTATTTAACTCGCTGCCAGATTTTCACAGCTTGATTACGAGGACGATTTTCCACCTCCAACATTCTAAACTGTATGGAATGGTGTTGTGAAACAACAGAACCAGTATAAATCCACTTGCTCCAGCCTTTTGGGGGAATTGTTAATGGGTCGGCGTCGCCAGCTTCATGTCTACCATGAACTTGGTAGAGTCTTGGTGAACTTTCTTCTTGTATTTCGCCGAACTGAGCAGCGTTTCCTCCTGACACTCGAAAGAAAAGTCCTGAAAAATTAGAACTGATATCTATCCATTTGGCTGATGGCCAGAGGATGGCAGGAGGGTCTTGGTGGTGCAACTGAACGTATATGAAGCCTACGGGAACTGAAAATAGAAAACGAGCATAATTTTCAGCATGGTTGGCAGTATTATCAATAAAACAAGATAACTAAATGAATATGAAACATTTTGTTCATGGGATTCTCCAACAAAGGAGGCAGTTTCTGTCGCTGGGTTGTGGGTTTTACAGCATTATATCCCATTCAGAAAGTTTTTAAAGATTATAGATTTAGTAGCCCATTATTTCTAACTTCAGTATTTTTTTTTTACAAAGATTTGTATCTTAGATGCTTTTACTAGGACAGGTGGTAATTGTCTTGCACCTTCCTGCACTTTACCACTGCTGCAGTAAATTAATATTATTATTGTTATTATAAGAAAGAAACTTGTGTCTGCCTCTTATACGTGGACAATTATGCATTTGCGTGTATTCGGTTACTTCATTTGAATGAGAAACCGACTTCTAAGTGATTTGATGTAAGCCAAATCATACGAAAACCCTATAAAGGTAAAGTGACACAATCAAATTCTTGCGATAAAAGCTGGTGACATCAGAGCCTAAATTGCTACCACCAAGCAATCACTCTTCACAGTGATCCTGTTCTCAACTGTTTCGATGAGGTTGGCGTTAAAGCAACAACAACATCCGCGCTATGGTAGAGTGACCACGAGCTAGCTAAAATTCGATAGAAAATTGCATTAAAAAGACAACGCTATTGGTCACGTGTTGTTTTCAAAAAAAAGCAAGAAAGCAGCCTGCAGGATGGAAACCGAATGTGTTTAATTAGTGTCAAATAAATAAAGCAACGGCAACAGGTTTAGTCTGCAGTTGTAAGGTTACTTACCCGAATTTTGTATCACCAAGGAGTCGAATTTTTCTTTCAAAGCTTTGCTTTCTTGTTTTAGTGCTTTGCTTTCTTGTTTTAGTAGTTTATTTGAATCCTTTAATGAATTAATTTCCACTTCTTGTTCTAGTTTGTAATTCAGAAAAACATTCTGCAGTGTTTCCAAAGTCCACGTTTGGGTTCTTTCACAAACGACTGCACTTGCTGTCTTGCAGTCAACTCGAGACCAAAATCCGCCAGGCAGAGGGCCATGTCCTGATTCAAGTTCCACGCAATCGGATGTTGATCATCATTTATGGTTTGGTTAAGCCAGTTGCTGTACAAAACTTCCGATCCGTCATTCCATTCAAATTTACCACTGTTTCCGACTTCTTTCAGTCCAAGCCAAACACTGTTAAACATTTTGTTTTCGACAAACAAGTAATGTTGCAGGAACTCCTGTTCTTCTTTTGTTTTGATGGTTATAAGTCTTGGGTACGATTCTCGGTGTAACTCTTCTGAAAATGACTCGCAGACAATTTCTGCATCTTCTTGTGTCTGCTGGCCTGCAGCAAGTGCTATCTTGAAGCACTTCTCATCCTTGTACGGCGTCCATTCTCCACATCTTGTGGGTTCTTTTAAAGTCGCCAAAGAACCTCCTGCAAAATATTAGAAAGTTTTTTTTTACAGAATTTTGCTAAATACTATTTATTTTAGTTGAATAACACAACAACAAAATAATTATAGAACTGAAAATAAATATTCGGCAAGCCTATATTTTCCTTTAAATTCCCGATTGCAGGTAACTCATTCGTTTGCGTAACCTAGCAACGAGTGGTCACTCAACGCTTGGCTGCTTCGATAGGCCTAACAGCCAATCACGAAAGCTCGTAACAAAAGCGCCGTTTTGTAACTTGTATACTCCACTGTAGTACGTATTTTACTTTTTACTTACTTTTGCAATTGATAAAAAGTCGTTTGAATTTATTGGCGGAAAGAAAGCGAGTGCAGCGAGCGTAGCATAGCCTATAACAGACACCAAATTTTAAAATGTTGGTTTGTTGGTTGGTTGTGCTTTTGTAGTCTGGGTGGAGCCCAAACCAAAGGACAGATTGTTACGAAATTTGCCACAATGCTAGATAGCCCAAAACGTTGCTGATCTCGAGTTTGCCGTAAGTTGATCAATAATTATAATCCAGGAAATTACGATTTTTTCGAATTTATCGATCTAACACTCACCTTTGTAAATTTGGAATCCTGAATAGTTAAGGAATTCCGACGAAGCACACACTGTGCTGCAGCTGGTAGTCAAGTGAACTTTTAAAAACCGTCAGAATATATCATCGTTGCTTCCTTTTATCTAACAGTCTATTCCGATGTGAGTCAACGAAATAATAACATTTGATTATCTTATTTTAACCACTAGAGGATGGCAAGCAAATGAAAAAAAAAAAAAAAAAAAAAGGATTCGCTAACGACTCACATTCGTTTCATGTAAAAAAAAAAATGCTTGGCAGAATTCACCCAACATGGCGACTCAAACTGGTGTTAACTCTATGAACGAGAATCCCAAATGTCAAACCTTACATCGCCGGAGCATCAGGAAACAGCTTATAAAAAATGAAAGTATGCAGCAGATAATGTGGTCATACTGCAGCACGGAACAATACGATGGCTTCGTATAATAATTTCAAGATTCCGGGGTTGTTATGGAAACCAAACTCTTAATCCAGTGTTGCAAGAATGGATAGATAGGCTTAACCTCCAGCACAATAGGCTTAAATTCTCTACTTTTTTTGCTTACGAAGTTAAAATGGCAGATAAATATTAAGCTTAAAAAGTTTTGAAGCTTTAGAATTACTTAAATGCTATCTTCACACAGCTAACTCTGTCTGACCTACAATAACTGTGATAATTCACACTTAAAAAAAATTAGCGTTCATATTGTAGTATGTGCCAGAGGTGTGCACCTCAACATTGTCGTACGAGGCGGCATGGGGGGCTTTGGATCTATTGAGTCATTTGATTATTGTAAAGTACTATACTGACGATTGTTTGGCTTGCAGTTAAATGAGTTAAATGGTTAAGTTTTAGAATGGAGAGTGTAGCGTGTGGGCTCGTAGTCTCCGGTAAGAGAAATAAATAAATAAATAAATTTAAAAAAATGATTTATTATTAATATTTGAAATCTAGGAAAGATACTCTGCAACAAATATAAAAAAATGTAAGCATTATGTAAAGAGGTTAATGCCCGAAAACCGCGGGTCATTCGGAAACAATGCACAAGGGCACCCAGCGCCCGCGGGCAATGTTTCCGAATGGCCCAAGGTTGAGGGCTTTAACCGACTGAATATCCCGCTCGCGATAACAATTGATCAGCATATTCCTTAGCAATGTTATTGCCCGCGCAACAATGTCTATCGCGCAGTTCTAAAAGGTCTATTGTAAAAAATCTCTTAAAAAAATTTAAGAGAAGTTGCTTGAGAGGTGTTATTCGTCGTTAGGTTTTCGTTGCATGAACGGTGATGGGGCATTCGGAATCGAGTAACAATGCATTAACAATGTCTGCTTACACGACGTCCCAAGAGTTCTATTGTTGCAATATTTTGGTGGGATAAGTTCTCATTTCCAACAACAATGCTCTGGACACGAAATTTATTTAATAGAAGTTGAATGAAGGGGCTGTTCGTCGTTGAGTTTTTGCTACTTGAACGGTGAAGGGGTACTTCAGAATCAAGCCAAAATCAAGTTACATTGCGCTACTTAAGTAAAATTATACGCCCACGCCACTTAGCCTAGTAGAAGGTTATCTGTAATGTGACCACACTAATGTTAGGCCTACCAAAAAGGGGGTAACCGCCCCTGCCAAAATAAATATCAAATATAAATATGTAAATATTAATATAAATCCGCCTCTGCTAAGGAGACAGTGACGGAAATTTAGCGAGTAGCAGGCTAGCTGTAATATTATTTGAAAGTACAAGTTATTTACTGGCAGTGACATAACTAACAGGTGGGGTTGGGGAGGGGGGGGGGGGAGTGCCTTCCAAGAAAGATCTGCCAAAAACATTATTTATGCATACAAATGCCAACACTAATCGTAGGCATATCGTATGGCTTTCAATATGGTTATATTTTTGAAAGTACAAGTAAATGACTGGCAGTGGCGTAACTAACGAGTGGGGTAGGGGGAGGGGAGGAATTGTCTTCCAAGAAAGATCTGCGAACAAAATTATTTATGCGTATAAATGCATGCACTAATCGTATTGGCGTATCGTACGGCTGTCAATACAGTTTTATTTATGTCTACAGATAGTGACGAAGATTTTCCTATATCTCTGTAGTGTATAAATCAAAATAAAAATTCTAAACCACACTCGAGTAGAGCAGTAGCACTACAGCTACAACGATTAATGTTTCGTTGATACGTCAATGATTTCAAAAGTGCGAGCCAATAACTACACTGTAAAAATAGACGGTGTGAATCACAACGTCTATCACAACACCTATTTGTCTCCTTTTTTACAACACGTTGTGGTCACAACATGTTATGATTTACAACACCTACAGTAGACGTTGTGATTTACAACACCTGCAGTAGACGTTCTGTTTTACAACACCTACAACGCACGCCTTTATTGTGTTATGCCGTATGTTATTTATCTTTCTTTTGTTATTTTGAAAAGTGGATGGGAAGGGTTCCAGCCGAGTGGTTACTCTATAGCTATAATCCCTGAGGGTCATGAGTCAAGAAGCTGACTGTATTGTCCCAAACACACCGAATAAATGGGGATTTTGATACATAGAAACTCTTGTTAAGCCACCACTTTCAGACGCAACTGTACATTTGTTGTGGTTTTCGGATTGTTTGGGTTCTTTTTAATAATTCGTCCCTAAAGTCAGAACAGTTTTAAATGAATTAGGGGAAAGGCAAACATTTACTGATATTAATGGTTTAACTACACATCAGTACCAAACTTAACCAAAGAGTTACTGCGCATTCGTTTACTGCTACACTTGTGGCTTCTGCTAGAGGTTCAGCTTACCCACCCGTTTACCATTTGAATTTCCGGTTTTCGCAGATATGGTTGAACTACAGTTTTTAAAGTAATATACAAATATAAAAATAACCAATTTTACAAATCCAGTCATAGCCTAAGCTTGCAGTTTGGTTGTAAAACTAAAGGGCTGTAATTTTTTTTGGCATTATTAAGTTATTACCAATATCTTAACTAAACAATAAAATCCAGGCACAATTTTACTTTACTAAACTGGTATAAAAACACAATTTAGTCGACAGTATTTTCAGCCAAAGACTGAAAATCTTTTCAAAGATGGACTATAACAATATATCTAAAACTTAAAAAGTCATCCCTGACGTATTTTGTTAAGCAGAACGTTTACTCATAGTTACATTTGTGACGTCATCCAGTGCCTTGCTAGGTGTTTTAGGCGTTGTGGTTTACAACACCTGTAGACGTTTTGGTTTGCAACATCTACAGATGCTGTGGTTTACAACACGTAGGCGTTATGGTTTACAACATCTATAAACGTTGTGGTTTACAACACCTATAGATATTGTGGTTTACAACACCTATAGAAATTGTAGGTTACAACACATATAGACGTTTTGATTTACAACACCTACAGATACTGTGGTTTACAACACGTAGGCGTTATGGTTTACAACATCTATAAACGTTGTGGTTTACAACACCTATAGACATTGTGGTTTACAACACCTATAGACATTGCAGGTTACAACACTTATAGACGTTGTGGTTTACAACACCTATTCTGTAGACGTTTAAACATGCAACATCTACAAATATTCGTCCTTGGAAGACTGATTTTAGACGTTGCGTTTGTAGACGTTGTGCTTTACAACGCCTTAAAACTTCGTTATAACACGTAGAGCGTCCTTATAACGAGTTTTAGGATTATGTAGGTGTTTTAACTCACAACGCCATTTTTGCAGTGTAAGTAGCTATTGGCCCGCAGTTTTCAAAAAAGCATTGTTAGACCATTGTTGCTTCCGGGCCAATAACTCGGAAAGCGGGTATTCATGGCGGTATAGCAAGCTCTTTGCCAGCTTAACCACAGCGTTAATATGCTAACGTGGCATTTTACTTTTAGACAGCGGCGATGGCTGAAACAGGCTGTAAATAACGAAACAGAAACTAAATGTGGGCGGAAACGAAAGCCCCTTAAAATTAATATGGAACGTAGCTTAGGCCTACCTAAAATAAAAAGGCCTAAATGTGAAAAATAACAGCAAAGAGCTTCACAAAAAACCTCAGAGGTAGTCGAGTGAGTATCGTATCCAGATTTTTTAAGGAACATTAGCAAGTACTGCAAAATCATTAAAATGAGAGTAAATACAAATTTAAAATAAATTTGTGTCTCCTCCGCTTACAAAGACCCAAAGCCTATTTCCTAGTTACCAAAAGTTTCTTATCAACAAATCGTCTTAAAATAATTAATAAAATTAGGATTTGTTATGATACTGTAAATTAAAAAAAAATCTGAATTACGTATGTTGCAAATATAAAAAAAATCAATACAAAATAAAAATAAAAGACAAAAACACTACGTAATTTAGAGTGCAGAATAATAACTTTTTTTTTTAAATAAATTTCTTTCCACCTTTGCACCTTCTGAAACAAACTGCGTGTGTATAAACCGGCTCAACTTTGAACATTGCTAGACGTAACGAGAAAGAAGTACTGTATATGAAAGGATAGGGATAACCAAATAATTCGATCTGGGAAAACTATTACCATCTCAGAAGGACCGAGGTAGTGTCCAAAATTGCTCCCACAGCCGCTAAAGGAACCAGATAGTTCTTATAGCTCACTGCTCGGGATAGGACTTTGCCAGGATCCCTTTACACTCTTTGACTTAGCAGTTTCTTCACGCAAATAGGCTGAGCTTTGCTAACACTAACACATGTTTATATTTATGCAGAGCATCTAGATTTAAAATATTAACAATAAAGCATTTCCTGCAAGCTAAACAATCAGTAACGATAATACTTCACAATAATAAAATGATTCAAAATATCCGCGGCTTCCTACGCTGCCTCCTGCGACAATGTTGAAGCGCTCCCCTGTGGCAGGTACTGCAATTGCGAACGCTATTTTTTTTTAGATTGGAATTATCACAATTGTAGGTTAGACAGTGTTAGCTTGCGTGTGAAGATAGCATTTCAATAATTGTAAAGCCTAATGTTAAGCCTAATTATTATCTCCCGTTTTAGTCTCGTAAGCGACAACAGTATAGAGAAATTAGGCCTATTGCGTTCGAGGTTAGGCCTATTCATTCTTGCAACACAGGATGGAGAGTGCAGTTTCCATAGCAATCGAGGAATATTGAAATTACTACACGAAACCAAATTATTGTTCCGTGTTGCTAAATAAATACGTAGTCTGCTGTACTGTCGTTTTATATGAGTGGTTTCCTCCTGCAGCAGCGATTTGAAGTTTCACATTTGAGATTCCCGTTGATACTGTCACTGCCACTTTGGTTGCCATTGTTGGCTGAATTCCTCCAAGATTCAAAAACCACGTGGCCGTTTTTTAAGCCATTTGTAAACCCCCCCCCCCCTCCCCCCTGTGTGGTCATCTGTGGCCAGATCTTGGACTCCCCCCGTGGCTCATAGCCACCCCCCCCTTCCAAGTAATTAAATAAAAATTACATCTTAATGTGTAATATCAATTAGAACCCCCCCCCCCCGCCCTTATCTTAATGTGTTTTCGACAAATCTGGTACCACTTCATATAACATTTGTGTTATTTTTGTACTGTACCAAATTTGATGAATTGATAGTGCTCGACATGAGAAACCCAACAAAGTACACCCATACTCCACTTTCGCTTTTAATAAACGCAGCTGTTTGATTCCTCGTGTGAAATATTTTCACCCATTTTTTTTGACTATCGGCAACGGCCACTAGACTAAACTTCATTCGCGATTTGCTACTGAGACGGAAAGCAGAAAATTGTAATCTAATACGTTCATTATTACGTAGGCTATCACTGCATTGAACTGTCCCAGTGAAGCACTCGACATTTTAGCCACACACTATTTAAATGAATTTAGTACGAGTGAGGGAAACGCAGTCTTACGTTTTTGAAGATTTCTAAGAATTCTGAGATTTCTAAGATTTTTAAGAACTGAATTTCTAGCATAGTGGTAAAACAGTTCGGTTGACTGGTGCTGAGACGTTAAGGTCGATATAGGAACAGTATAAGGCTTGTGATATGCCATGCGTAGAGACTTTTGTATGGTAGATCATCAATTCATTGAAGAGGGCTTTCCCTTCAATGCAATAGCTTGGAAACCCCCCCCCTCCCCCCATTGTGGTTACAACTGGCCGAAAGCCGACCTCCCCCCTCCCCTTACCCTCTGGCCGACCACGTGGTTTTTGAATGGCCCCCAAGCATTCTTTTTCACATGAAACGAATGTGAGTCGTTAACGAATGCATCTGTTTTTTTTTTCCATTTGATTGCCTTCCTCTAGTGGTTAAAGAGCTGTAATCAAATGTTATTATTTCGTTGAGTTATGTCAAAAAAAAAGATTGTTAGCTGTTGATTTATTTTGGTGTTATTTTTAAATTTCACTTGATTACCAGCAGCCCAGTGTATGCTTCGTCGAAATTCCTTAACTATTCAGGATTCCAAATTTACAATGGTGAGTGTTAGAAACAAGGAAACAGGCTTTGGGCCTGTAAGTGGAGCGAACAGAACTTTATTTCAATAGTTAATTAATTAATTAATTATTAATCCAATAGTTTTTTTTATTTTTTTTGCTTAAGTTCATTGTACCCTTTGATTATTTTTAATGTATTTGGTAAATTATTGAAGTTTGTCACAGAAGTATATTCAGTAGTCATTTTTCCGTATTTATTAGACCAAAAAGGTAGGAACAAATGGTCTTTTCTAAGTTTAGATTTAGCTTTTTGATTTTGAAGTAGATTTTGTAATGGAAAAAATTTCTTATTGTTATCGTATAATTGCATAGATTTTTTTACATTAAGTATTTTATGTGTTTTTCTTATTTCCTTCACGCTATTATTTTGAAACAATACTTTTAGTACTTTATTCTGTAATTTTTGTAATTTATTTAACATGTTATTGCTAGCATTACAGTAAATTTCGCAGGCATATAGCAAATTTGCTTCAATCCACTCTGTGTAAAGTAGTTTTTTATTTCTATCGTTTACTGCCTTTCTTATTTGATATAATTTAGGCATTATTTTTTTACTCTCCTTAATAATGTTGTCTACATGATCTTCATATTTCCATTTATTGTCAATCCAGTATCCCAAGTATTTAATCTTTCTTTCTTTCTTCATAATTTTATATATTTTTTTTTTTATTATCAGCATAAATTTTTATTTTTACATCCGGGTCTAATTTCTTTGCGCCTGTAGAAATGTCCATATTTATTGTTTTGTCCTCATTGATAAAGACCTGGTTTCTCCAACACCATTCTTGTATTTTGTCAAATTCTAATTGAAGTGTACCCATAGTTTGTAAATAATTATCTCCAGAACAAAAAAGACACATATCATCTGCGAACAAAATAATATTTTCGGTTAATCTTTCAATATCATTTATGTATAATAAAATGAGAGTTGGTCCTAATATTGATCCTTGTGGCACACCATCATTATTTGGAATTTCTTTGATTATGCCTTTATCAACTTTGGTAACACATCTTCTATTTTCAAGATAATTTTTAATAATATTATTTATTTTGCCTCTTAGACCCATTTTTTTCATTTTTTCAATTAGAATATGTCTGTTTATCGAGTCAAATGCTTTTTGAAGATCAATAAAAATGCACCCAAAAAATTCATTCTTATTAAGTGCTATGGCAATCTTGTCATTTAAAAATTTTAATGCTTCAGTTGTTCCCTTTCCCTTTTGAAATCCGTATTGTTTTTTTGTAATAATCGAGAATCTTTATTAATAAAATCGAGTTGTCGCGTAGGATGGACGGCAACGAGACGGCCGCCACAAGACGGCCGCAAGTAATTGATAGAGCACATATCCGTTTTCATTGTCGGTCGCTCGCCCTTTTTCTTTGCTACCGTGGGAAGAATGATCCCGCTCGCCCTCTTCCTGATTGTTGAAGCTTCGTTTGTTTAATCCTCCCTTACAATGTCTCCAATGCCTATTCATTTATTTCAGGTGTACAAAAGCGTAATTATTTATTTCCCGTATACAAAGGTGTATTTATTATTTCAGGCAAACGCGTATTCCAACCATTTTTGCAGGAAAGAATCAAATGTAATGTAACTGTATGCACTCCGGAACAAGGGATACGCTGAATAAGGGAGTGAAGCGAACGAAAAACACCGTTTGCTAGACAGGATACGCAAAAACACATAGACGGCATACACGCATTCCGTAAAACACATGAGGAAGGAAATCGTCCCAGTGTTTTTAACGGTGCATCAAACACCACCCGTGCGTAGCACGGGCTTCCGCTAGTTTATTTATAAAGCCAGAAATTTGATTAGCAAAAAACTTTTCACATATTTTATTAATTGCAGGCAAAATTGAAATTGGTCTGTAGTTATCGTAATCATTTTTTTCCTTGTTTGTAAATGGGTCTGATTTGTTGAATTTTTAGTTTATCAGGCCAACACTCCGTTTCAATTATTTTGTCAATCAATATCTCCAAGAAGACCGCACTGTTATTTTTTTTTTTATCAATTATGTTTTTTAATATAATTTCATCTGCACCAATTGCACCTGTATCTCTTATTTCTTGCAGTATTTTTAATATAGCGTGTTTATCTGGTTTCTCAACCCACATGGTTTTATAGTTTTAGTGAAAACCATAAGAACTGAATTCGGAATACAGCGACAGAATTGGCCATTACTTCCGATCTGTTTACTCCTGCATTTCGTCGTAAAAAATGTGCTTCACGAAGCTGTACATTGTACTAATAGCAAGGTATAATCAGAACTGTGGAGGGTATTTTATATATATTTTTTTATTATTATTATCTTTGAATTTCATAGCACTGCAATGAAGTACAGGATCACCTGTCATTAAAAAAAGAATAACCTAAAAAGATTATACAAATAAACAAAAAGATAAACGGCAAATAATAAAAAATTTTATAGGCTTTTATTTTCATGGATTTTTTCCTTTTGAATTTTTTTTTGCCGTTTACCGTTTGATTGATGTCTGTGTTGAACCTACACTAACATCGTTCATAAACGTTTGATTTCCTTCCAATTTGTTTCCATGTATGTATAATATGGGTGACTAATTTTACAGCCAAGCCTTAATTACGAAATTTTAGGCGTTTTATAAAAACTTTGTGTCCATAACTATGACAAGTGACAGTTCTTTAAAATGTTGCCTGCCTATTTTAATGTCTAAGGACCACGTGCAACGTTACATGTGATTATCAAATTGTCTGCTCATTTTCCTGCGCAAAAGTTTAGTTGCTACATTTAGTTAAGCCCACGTAAATGCTGTAAATTAGCTTTTGTAACCACGGCATACTGCTTGTAGCCGAAATTTTAAGAGAACAGTTTCTTTGGGCACTAAGTACAAAATAAGAAAAACAATTTTTCCAGATTTGTGTAATATTGGGGGCAGCAGGCGTAAATACACATTTTTTATCTTGGGGGTGGGCAAATATTAGGCTCCCATTTTAAGCCTCCTGCTAGAAAACGTATGACCACTTTATTTTTATTGTACGTTTATTTTTCTTGATCACGTTGATCGCGTGGCTTCATAAAAATCAAGGTTTGACGGAAAAAAAGCGAATAAATAAGATTTTATCAAGGATTTTTTGCTCCACTGGTTGTTTTTGGTCCACCCACACGTTATTTACGTACAGATAGGCTAGGAGGGAGGGGAGGGGGGAATAGGAAAACATATATGTTGTAGGTAATTGTTTTGAAAAATAAATAGACATAAATCGCTGTAAATAATATTAATTAGTCATCAGCGAAAATTATACTAGAAATAACGTAGTTCAGTAAGCCACCTTTATGCACTTACGTTTCGTCGGAGTGGCATGACCAGGATTCCAACCGGCTTCCCAGTTCGCCCCAACCCAGTTCGCCTACCCAGTTCGCCTTAATCGCTATGGCCACATCCTCCACTGGCATAACGACAACTCACTGAACCGTTATTAAGGTCACAACCGTGACCAGGACTCCATTCGACCGAATGTTCAGTGAGTTATCTTTATGCCAGTGGAGGATGTGGCCATAGCGATTAAGGCGCTATGCAAGTGATCTAGGGGCGAACTGGGTAGCCGGTTCGAATCCGGGTCATGCCACTCCGACGAAACGTAAGCGCATAAAGGTGGCTTACTGAACTACGTTATGTCTAGTGTATAATTTTCGCTGATGGCTAATTTCCAATTTTCCTTAATGTTTTGAAAAAATTGTAACAGCCGGAAATGCATTAAAATGACTAAAAATGCTGCAGCTTTCGCAATTCCGGCCACAGCTGAGTCATCGGAGCGCGAAAAACATCACAGAAAAAAAAGTCGTACAAAAGAGACATGAATTTGGCTAGGAAAAAAAATCACAGAGAAAAAAAGTCATAAAAACGTGTACACTGTGAATAATTTCTATGGTCTTCGCATACTCTGGCAGCAAATTTTTGGCAATTCTGATTGGAGAGGATGTTCCTCCACGAAACGTGCCGCCCCTCCCCCCACTGTTCTGATTGCCACTCCCGGAGTTTCATTCTTTACGTAGTCTGACAGTGAGTTTCCGGCACTTTCTGATTGGGGAGGTTTTAAGATGTTTATCCGTCCTGTGTGAAGCGTGATACACACACACATTACTGAATGCGTATTGACATAGGCACATCTGCAAGATGTGTGCTCGATTTACCGTTCATTCTGGAAGTGTGAACTCGATCATACAAACAGTAAACAATAAATGCCCAGCTTCTGAACACATAATGAGTGATGTTGTTCATTAATGACGTTCCAAAATGGCTGTTCTAAAATGACTCTTCTAAAATGGCGTGCGTCAGCGGCTAAGCACGTTATTTTAAAGAGTGATTGAATTTGTGACTTTAATTTTGTGACGTTTTTCGTGATACGTTTTGTCCTACAACCATCGCCTCCGCCAAAGCTTCTTTCTGAATCCGCCATTGGTAGGTTAAGTGGGGAAAAAAAAGGCAAAACTCAGTTATGAATGGCCCCTAGGAGGTATCTTTTTCTTTTTTTTACTTAGAACTTCGTGAAATACGTAAAGTGCAGTAAAGTGCAGTAAAGTGCAGTTAAGTGCAGTAAATCTGACCAAAGCAGGCGAGCACAACACGGGTTAAGCAAAGTTGTGTATGGCATTTCTTAGTTACGTTGACAAGATACCGCCTACGAACACTAAAAACTTGCGTCAACTATTCGATAGGTTTGGAAACATGAATATAGTCAACTTAAGAAAAATGCTTATCGAAAACGAATAAGAAGTTTTTCAAGGATTTTTACGCCTCCTTGGCTAGTTTTGGTCCCCCCCCCCCCCGTCCCCCACCACTCTTATTTAAGCCAGCCATCTATGGGAATGGGTGGAAACCGGACAGAATTGACAGTGATATTACTAACAAGATGCACTACACTGCATTAGTAATTCGACGTGTTGTATGACAGAATAAAGAAAATTGTGTAATTGATGTATGCAGTTGTAACGGCAGAAATACCAACAGGACACTACTAAAAAATCTGAATGCGTGGTGTACTGAAGAATATCTACTTCATTGCACATTATATAAAAAAAAAACTGTCTCGTAACTTTTGCTACTACGATACAGCAAATGAGCCAGAATCTTGTGTGCGACGATGCAATCACTGACCAGATAAGTTTTCATCGGACGCCTACATTGGTTTTCTTACAAAAAAAAAAAACGGAAAGCTTCGTTGTTTTACAATTTCCCGTTCTCGTTGTTCTTGTTCATCCGACTTTTACATTTTTTAAATCTTCGAACTTCATATTTTCAGTAAATGAAGCAGGTAATTTTTTTTTTTTTTTTTGGGGGGGGGGAAGTAGGAGAAATCATATTGCGCTGAGGGTATACGTAAGGTTGACTAGACTACTTTAAATTTATTTACATTTTTTAGGTGTATTAACAAAAGTTAAAATATTCACACGAAAATTGTGACAAATTCCACAGTGAATATAACACTGCAATTTCATGTGGCCAATTTTTGTTATAGGTTACTCAATACAAAGTATTTGTTTTACTAGCATTTTATAATTATCTTTATTATTATTTGTAATTTTAAATCTGTTGGTAAAACTAATATCGAACCAATAAAACTTGCGTGAGTCTTCCTGTTACGGATTTTAAAAAAAACGGAGAATTCAAGGCCAGGAGGAATATTCCGCCCTTCCCTTCCTGGCCAGTCCGCCACCGTAAAAATAGGACATCATTCGCTTTGTTTGTAGAGGTTCAGGGGGAGTGGGCGGCCCTAACATGATGAAACTGGAGTGTGTGGGAGATGGTTCAGTGTGTGGAATTCAATAATCAAGAAGAGATTTGGCTGGGTTGAATATTTGATGGTTCATTACTGCTGGATGTTATACATAGCCTCGCCTGCCACGACTTAAGCCAAACAGTTCTTAATTAATGACAATGTGATGGTAAAATTACAATGATTTGCTGGGACATGAAAACTTAAATGTGGCGGACTGGGGAAATTGGGGGAGGAAAAGGAATAAATTTCTAATAGTAAGACCAAAGATTACTCACGGGACGTTTAGGGTGGAATGCTGGTTTTGGATTATGAATAATAATATTTGATTACTTAAAATTAACAATATGTTGGCAAGGCTGAGCGCATGCTTAACAATTGGTTTGAATTCGGCATGCACAACAATACAGTGAATTGAATTTCAATAATAGAGGCAGGGCACACCTAAGATCGTCATCCAGGCTCAGCTCAAGGGAATCAAGATGCTGGGTCAACAGTCCCAGCATCAGTTCGTCCAATATTGACGTTAACAGGAGCTGAGGCAGGATGAGTCACTACATGTTCACTCGTTCAATAAGAAACAACACCACAAATAAGCGTAATAAAATACTGTAATATATCGCACCCGGAAAGCAGCGAGGCTATGCGCGCCTCGCATTCAATGTACCGTCCAGATACCAGCGTAAAAATTCAGTGTACCATCCAGATTACCGCCAAAACGTAAGTGACGACTCACTTTGTATTGTACTTCGCGATAAGAGAGGACGCCGTCTCGATGTCTACGCATAGTCTCTAACCGACCGCAATTTGAAGAGCTGACTTACCGAAATGCGCAGTTACACGCCGCAATTTTTTGTATGAGCGCACACCTTTACGATGACATTTGACTGACGTCATTCACAGATCGTATACTACCGGGCGACGGTTTTTCGCTGAAGGACCTGTTTCGAGGTTATCATACTTCAAACGTCTTATGTATATTCTGTGGAGCATAATACCTTATGTACTTGCGCACTGTAATTGACCCACCCGCATACTTGAATTTCGCCAGATCGGAATTGAACAAATATGTCTGGTTTTTGAGGAGATATCGCTGACGTAAATCGCATCCACCCGTTTTTTGGCCACAACCGCATTAATTCGACGTGTGACACGTCGAATTAAAAATGCAGTAACTACCAGGCCCCGGACCACACTGATGAAGCTTGCAGCGCTCCCCCAGAACACCCAGCTGATTCACTGCCTCCCCGACAGCTCCATTCTGGATGCGCAACTTGCGTAGGGGTGTGAGTTAATTGAAAAAAAGTAAATTTCCGTGATACATTTATGATTCGCCACTATAGGAGGTGCTTTTTTTTCTTAGAACCTATAGTAAAATGTGTAAAACACAGTAAAAACAGTTAATGCGTATCAACGCACTTACCTTGAGAAATGCTGACTGCAGCAAGACAGTACAACACGAGCAAAGCGAACTTCCACATCTCTTTTCTTGGTTACGTTGACAAGAAATCGCCAGAAAGCCCAAAACCTAAGTCAACTGTTCGATAACTTTGAAAAAATGAATAAGGTCAACTTAAAAAAGTGTCTACACAAATGCTTATAATAACTTATCAGTCTAGCTTCACACGCGTCATGGTAAATTGCGTACCGAAAATATTTCTGATTAGATTATCGAGAACAATGTAATTTCTCAAGTAGAATGGTTGCGGTGCCGTACCTACTTCGACATGACGTAATAGGCCTTGATTGCATCCACGTAGCAACACACTTCCAAATCGCACAAATAAAATACGAGTGCTAAATTAAATGCTTATACGCCATTCCAGCTTTCGTGGTCAAAATGAGAAAAATCAATTCGTATGTGTAAAATTGGCTATTGACCACCTTCCACTGTTGTCATGGCTTACTATATCTCTAAAATTACATTTTTTTTTTAAATTTTGTATTGACATCATGGAAACCTTGTGAAGGTGATCCCGCTAATTCAAAACTTTATTAGTTGTTTTGAAGAGAAAAAAAAAAGGGGGTCAACCCGGGGTTTCAAACTGGCAATCCTTTAATCATGATAAGAGCTGAGCGAATGTCCTGAGCAACTTTCCTGCTTGAAGGATCTGGCAGATCTGGTTGAACTCTCTAGGCAGTGGTTAAATGTGCTTGCTACCAGCGGTAATATCCTTGCCGGTGACCCGTCTAAGATATGGGGCGCCAATATGGGGCGCCAAGTGTAAAGTTGAAAACTACTACATTTTTTGTCGCATTTACGGAACTTTTGCTATGATTTACAAATATTTGAACTGTTGTTTCCCTAATATATAAAACAGACTCCATCAACCAAACATTTATATATTTTCAAAATAATATATAAAACGGCGGAACAAAGCAACACATTTATAAATCTCCCGATATTAATTATTAATTATTTAATTATATGACTCCAATTTACAAATAATTTTGCACACTCGTCTTTCATCTTCATAATAATATCGGAGACCGGCTAAAAGGAAAAGGAAAGCCTAAAGGAAAACCACTTATCCCCTCCTCGCGCCCGCATTGAAAATGAACCCTCCCACTCTACGTCCAGCCAAAAAGGAGCCAGACATGAGTGGTCGATCAATCTGACAAGTCTTCGGGAAGAGTGCCGGGAAAATGTCCCGGGAAATGTGACCGGCCTCGTGCAAAGCACGGGCTTCCTCTAGTTTATAAATAATATGCTTTAACGCGTCTGATTTATATAAAAGCTGGTGCTGCGATATATATATATATATAAATACATATAATAATCAACTAAATACAGATGCAAACCTATTTACGTTGCCTTCCCCTTCAACGCTAGTCACAAACTGATTTTTTTCCCTCTTTGGTGCCTGAGGGCAGAAAATTTAATGCACCCCACCATTAGAATATTTTTGTAAGCGGATAGACAACCTGCTGTAGCTTTGAAATCCTATGTACAAACCATTTTAAAGCTGTAAAACTTTTTTTCTGTGACCTTAACAAACTCGCTTCGAACGCTAGTTACAAAATTATTATTACTTGATGCCCCAGGGCGGCAAATTTACTGTTCCCACTATTATAATTTTTTTTGTAATCTGGCAGAAAACTTGCTGTAGGGCTGAAATCCGATGAACAAAACTGTGTAAGGGCGCGTTTACGCTACGACTCGCTTTGCATTCTCGCAGCTAGAACTCAATCGCGATGGCAAAGGTGACATTGCCATGGTAACAACGCTAAATGGATTAGCTAAATCCGATATCGTTTGAGTAAATACTTGCAGTCTTATAATCCGTGCCAATAATATAAAGAATTCCTCATGACGAAACAATTTTCGCAAACGCTTCAGAACTCACGTTATTTGCTGTTTTCGTTGCAAGGCGGCGGACGTAAAACCGCCGCCATGTTGGAATTTGAGGTGATTTCTAGCTTCTAGCTGCGAGAATGCAAAAGCGAGTGGTTGCATAAATGTGCCCTAAGTCTGTAAAACGTTTTTTTGTGACCGTAATAAACACAGTTCCCGTTCTATTTGGTTAATGAAACCTTCCATTTAGAAGAGTGTCTTGAACATTTTCAAATGCATTTGGAAGACTGTTCTTAGTGCGTCATTCAGCAATATAAACTAACTTCTATAGTCCTACACTGTAAAAAAATAAATTATATGAATACTCAATGTATTTGTAAAGCAAACTCATATTTTACGACTAGCTTCGCTAATGGAGGGCAGACAGAAATTTTACACTTCAACGCTGTGTAACATTACACAAAATGACTTGAAATGACAGAACAGCGTTCCTAGCGGGAAATATTGTCACTACAGTGAAATAGCACATAAAATTCGTGCAACGTTACACATAATACTGGGAAATAGAGCGACAGCAGCGTTCACTATAGCGGAAAATGTACTTATTACAGCGAAATATCACAAGAAAGATGTGTAATATTACAAATATTGGTGTTAAATATGACGATATGACGGCCAAGTTTTTTGGCTGTGTGAAGTCGTGATATCAAACGCCAAGCTCTTTCGCCAAGCTAATCCCACCGACTAATACTTCAAACGTTTAATGAAACAATTGCAAATTGCTTACAGCGCAATTTTCATACATTTCATTTAACTTTTGAAGTATTAGTCGGTGGGATTAGCTTGGCAAACGAGCTTGGCGTTTGATATCACGAGTTCACACGGCCCAAAAACTTGGCGGGAATCCTTAACAAATTTTGTTTTGGGTCTCGTACTACAACAAAATGTTTTTAATTAAAGCAACTTTTGACGCCTTTCCCGTACATTTCTGATGTCCTTGCACACAGGGGGCGTTACCAAGACGAATTATTGGGGAAAAGGGAAGTTAAAATTTCCGTTTCTCGAATATCCTGTGTCATGTTCACACTATATTTTTCCAGATTTTGTGTAAAGTTACACAATAAGGCTGCCACAAGGCTGCCACAAGTTGTGTAAAGTCACACTTTTATTTGCAGTGTTACTCTGTTTGACAAAGTGAAGTACTGTACGACCAATAGTTCGCTGTTAATTAATAAAAAGAAGAAAAAAACGTTACTGCTGTGAATTGGAAGAAAATTTTCAAGGTGCAGCATTCCCTTTTGGTTGAACTGTTTAAATTGCTGGCAATGGGGCGGACCCGGGGATTGTAACGGACCAAGACAGCGTTCAGGCATACCTTGTGTGTCGAGCAAGTATAAAATAGCGAGAGACAAGTGACTTGGACCAGAGGCGGATTTAACGGGGGGCCCCCCCGGGCCAGGGACGGCAAGCCCCCCCATGCCTTCAACATAAAAGAACCTTCATGGGCCTTCATCGTAAAAGGGGCCTTCATTCCCCAAGCATCAGTGAAATAACAAAGAACGTTGTTGGGTTTCAGCTAGCTAAAAAAAAATGTCCTCAGAATTTCGGGAGGGCAGGGGACCTTGTAGGGCTTTGAACCCCCCCCCCCCCGGGGGGGGGGGGCTATCTCCTTAAATCCGCCACTGAACTGGACACTCACTCCAAAGGCCTGGACACATGCAGGTGACACGTGAATTTTTCGTCCTCATTGCTTCTGGCGTGTCTTCTGTTCACAATTTTGGCTCCATTGAATTGTTCGTTTACGGTTTCAGAAAAAAAAACATGCTGTGTTAGTTTACCCTGGTAGCCCGAGCAGAACGAGCAAACCCGCATTCGAGTCTGGTCTTCTCCCAGCAGGTAGAATGCG
>JAHWFP010244367.1:0-20327 GCA_023313725.1 Lithobius niger
CTCGTCTCCACGCACACGTATTGCTCAGAAGACACGACCTACCTTTCTATGTGTCAAAGGTGTGGTTACAACTGTGGTTAACTGACCGAAGAGGCAGATTCGGAAACCGCTGCGTTACAGAATGTGTAGAATCTTCCAGCAAGAATTTGACAGCAGCGCGATTTTCCCTTTCTCGAAAGTCTTACAGTCTGAATGGTGCCTTGTTACGCACGAACCGCGCGATAATCTTGATCAGTGTTCGTTTGTTTGACACTGTGATTCTTTGACAGTTTAACTTAAAGTTAGTTATTTGAGCCGAGATTTGTTTCTCTGTTCGCTCGTAAATTTTCTGTTCATTCGTAATGTTTTAAGTGATTATCTTCTCTGTTAATTGTATTGTGGAAGATAATTTTTGTTGTATAATTGGGTGGATGACGATTCCTGTTTGGCTTGCGATTTACACATGGGCAGCGTTGCTTAGTAACCCGGGGACCTTTGTTGACAACGTGTTGTAGCCTGCAGTCGTTCGCGATAGGGCAATTACAACGTACGCTGGGTTGGGTCTCCACATAGGTTCACTGGAGCAGTACACGCTGGAGTGGATTTCTTGCCGACGAGAGCAGAAGCTGAAACACCACATTTCAATGTAAGCGTAGACTATGTCTGTTTTTGAATGTTTCTTGTTCATTTATTGATTTACTGTTGATGTAAGTCTTTCCCTGTATATTTAATTTTGCATCGCCCGGAGGTCGATTTCGGGGAGGGGGTTGCTTGTGGCGAGTTCTCAGTGGGCATTAAAAGTCACTCGCTGCGTGCGAGAGTTCGCCACCAGGCGTGACATGCATTGAGAGAAGCTGAGTAAGAGTTGGAGAGAGCAGACGGTTGATGAGGACGCAAAGAGCCGCAATCTCACAATCTGAAATCGACGCTTAGGTGAGCAGGGTATTTATTCTCGTAAATAAATGCAATTTGATATTAAACCAACTGAGTTTAATCCAAGGCAACAACCCGCGGAAGCACCGAGGACGAAAGCTCGCCGCACAGTATTCAGTAAACAACAGCCAAAAGCCTCATACTAACGACGATTCTTAATGGTTCCCGTCCGTATAACATCACAACCAAGCGGAGAATCGCGAAACCGAATGATCGGCTCTTAGGGCTCACGTGCATAGGATGGAAAGCCGATAATTCGGCTTGTAGGGCCCAAAGGGTTAACTAAACATCGGGCGAGAAAGATCGGAAAGTCTTTGCATTGTGGGATGAAAATGCCACTTTGCAATTCCAGGTAAGCTACGTGCATTGTGCCACATATTTTCATTTCGGAATTATTTAGCAAAACGACATGCTTGCACAATGAAACTGGCACCGCTACGTAGTATTAGTATGGTGCTGCATTTCATTGTGACTGGATTTTTGGGCGTTACTTCGTCTGAAGAAATGTTGATCGTCGGTTGTAACGTTATATTTTTCGAAATTAATTATTTACTTATTCTGATCATATGCTTCCCAAGCGTCAAAAGGTGACGGAGATAATTTAAATTGGAGATCCCCGATTTCTAAAATTTGATCACAACAATATAACTTTACCAAATCTGGCTGTTTGACCAGAAATCATATCCCAATAAAATATGGATTTTCCCAAAACTGCCGTTTCCTAGAAAAACCATAGTTTCTTAATTGTGCGATCAGCATTTTGTATACTATTACTTTTTTTTTCCCCCGACACCTACCAAATCCACATGATTAGGGGTCGTAACTTAGTGACAATTTATTCGTGGTCACGTTATAACTCTTGTGCAGCAGAAAATTCTATTGGCCAAACTCCTGAGCCGGAATTTAGGAGTGTGAATTTGCTGATGTGGCCAAAATAAAAAATTAGATGTGGCCTAGGATGTGTTGATTTGCATTCTAGCCTACGCAACTTATTGGCACTTCTGTTATACCGTAAATCGTGGATTAAACGCCCATGGGCTTATGCAGTTAATTTGGCAAAAATAGGGGGGTGGGCTTTAAATCAAGCATGATCAATTTTCTAACCTTTCTGGACATCTATTACAGAAAATTCGAAGCTTCTGAACGATCTCTGAAAGACCAATTTTTACATCCTTTTATTTGCTGTGAAGGAGGAGGAGGCTTAGGTGAGTGATGGCCAGGCCTCGTGCAGGTGCTAGGAGCTAAAGGAGGGAGAAGGGGCCAGTAAACATAGCAAGCAGTACTATCTTTATTCACATCACATAAATTTTAGATAATTTTTCGTAGAAAAAAGACAATTTCAGGGGTGGGCTTTAACTCCACTATTTCATGATTTTGACTTTACAGCATTTTAGGGGGTGGGCTTTAGCTTCAACTGGGCTTTTAATACACGATTTACGGTATTGGTTTCTGGAATCGACACTTCGCTTTGTGCCATCTCGTCTGCGAGTCCTGTAGTGTCTATTTCCGCCGCCAGATAGAGTTGGTTAAGCGTCACGTTGCTTGTCTCAAATCTTGTACTTGCATGTTTCTGGGGCCAATGGCCAATTTTAAAGAATCTTATGTGGCTAATCTTACATACGTGGGCATTATCTGTGTATTGTCATTTTATTTCTGGTTCCTGCCTCTAGAACCTTCTACAACTTTCCATTAGCCATAATACCCTTCTTATTTCGCGGTTGTCAGGGGTTACCAAAACGTATTTAAGCAAAGGGGCCAGCATGCAAAATCAGTCAGCCTTCGGGCCAGCCAACAGGCTGGTCCCTTCGACACCTGCTAGGTCTCATGGTTAGGGGGATTTTGGTAGTTAGGCCTTTAGAAGCTCAATTTTGGTTAGTACCCTTTAGCCTAAACGTTCCCCAACCTAAACAAGCCTCTTTTTCCTAACCTTAATTTAAGCCGAAAGTTGCCCAAGTTCCTAAGTTCGGTTTTTTCTTCTTGGGAGTGACTTTTGGGGTTTTTGTTCACGGGAATAGGGCTGGTTGGGTCCATTGGATTTTTGCGTTTTTCAGAGTTTTGTTAGGCCCACTTCGGGGTTTCCTTTTTCGAGTCAGTTAGGTCCTTTTTTGGTTTTTGTTTTGATACTTAAGGTGAAACGTGGGTAAGGCGAGTAATGGCTAGGCCCTGTAAACGCGGTCTCGTATCAGACACTCGTGGTGAGGACACCTAAACACCACCGAAGAAAAAACCTGAGGGCAGTATTCTTCCACACCAGAAGAAAATCGTCTATATGGCGATTACGAATTAAAATTGTAAATAATGTATATTTTTCTCTTAGGCATAAAGCCGAAACACTTTCCAGCTTAGTTGTGTTTTAGATGTTGACAACACACGATATTTTTTATTCGTAACAGGTGACGACTTTGTTTATTTATGAAAAATGTCCGATGTTCAAACCAGTTTAAAAACTAACCTAAACTGCGATATAGCCCCTTTAAAAACTAGCTGGAACATTTAATCTGTTGATTTGTGCACTTAATGCATTTTGGTAAACTTAACTTCTTGCCATGAACCCTACCGGAGCTCGGCCGGTTTGGGTCAGTCTCTCCTCCTTCAAGTGTCCACCTCTTCCCCACTCACCCCCTCCGTCGCTCTCCAACAGGTCCGCGCTAACCCTCTACCTGCCTGCCAATCAGATGGCATAAAAACCCAGACGCAGTAGAGTTTCGTTAGCACAGCACAACACAGCATAGCTCAGGATACTCAAAGCTAGAGGTTGCTACGTCGGCCGGGAGTGGAGATGCCGCGGTCCGATTGTTGCCATGCCGGGCAACGGTAGTGGTTCGTATTTCAACTTAGTTTGACTTTAAAAGTTTATTTTTTGGACTTTACGTCAAAATTTATAGTTTAATTTTAAACTTAACCTCGTAGCTTTGTAGTTAATTTTATGGTGCGTCAAGACAAACGGCATTTCGGACGTTGGCGGCCGTAATTTAAGGGTTCACGGTCCCTTACTAAAAACCAGCTTTCTTTATTATGTTTTTTTAAACGCAGTTTAAAGTAAACAAAGGACGGTTTGATCTTCGTGGGGTTTTCATTGATTAATCGCTCGGATCGACTTTATAGGTAGCTGCGGCTGCTGTAATTTAAGGAGTTGACTTATCAACAGCAACTCTAGGAGGTTTAATGCTTTGTTAATTCACGTTGAAACATAACTGTAAAACAGGTCTACTATTATAAGTCAGCCGAGGCTGTTTGTAATTTAGAGGGCTCTTTAGCGAAATCCCCTTGTGCCTAATCAAACTCACTTTTTCTATTTGAAATTGTTTTGTGAACATAGCGTTTGTTCAAGTTGAATTTAATGTAAATTCCCCCTGTTATTTATAAACTAATTCCAGTTGTAAATTTGCCAAATGTAAATGTAAAGTGCGGTCATTTTAACATGTTTGTTTAAAATAAAAACCAGGAGTTTTAAACGTCCGACGGTTTGTTCGTTCGTTGTTTTGCTAGAAGTTAGTATTTAGGACAATTCTCTTCAAATATAACGTAGCTAGCCTTTTCCCACCTTGGTGGCAGCGTTACCCGCTATTTATTCACTAGTCAGGTCTTAGATTAGGACTTCAATGCTCCATTCCCTACATCGGGACAGTAGCAGTTGTGCTGTTTAAACGAAAAAGTACGTAAACGCCAAACAGAGTGATTGATAGCAAGATCCAGTTACACCAGGCGACCGGCGATGTTACAAGCACCTACTCCGTCGTAGCATCCGCCGTTACAGCCTGGGTTCCAGTATTTCGTTACGTTCCATTGTTTCGTTAGGCTTATGCTTCTAGTTAAGCCTAACATGCTTCAATTTTGCTCAAATTTGGTAGGCGTATGCAGAAAGGTTTTGGGAATATGTTTTTTGGGTTGTAAAACATTAGGCCTATTTTTAGTCCTATTTTGGATTGTGGGGTTTTTTTGAACTTACCAGTATTACCTGGTTGGTTTTGGTTTCTATTGCTTTTATGAAAATATACATTACCTATTTTAGCATTTTCCTTCTCATAATCTGTTTCAGTTAGAGAACAATCGAAGGTTTCTCTGCGACTTGTTGCCTTCTACGCAGGTTTGTGCGCAGCCTCCATCATATAAAAGCCTGAGCGGAGCGAACCGGCTCATCTTTTGGTCCTCAATTGTGCCCAGATAGCGACAAGAGGGGAGGAGGGTGGGAATAAGGTAATGTATATTTTCATAAAAGCAATAGAAACCAAAATCAACCAGGTAATACTGGTATTTTGGAGTTTCTAGTTGCTATGAAAATATCCATTGCCTTATTTTAGCATTCTACAAACCTTGTCAAAGGCGGCGGGCGCCATCTTGACTTGACCCCTCCCCCTCCCCAGGGTAGCGGTCGGACTCCCAATTAAAAATTGACACAAGTCAGCGCGGGGGGGGGGGGGGATGTCATAACATGCGGCGAGCGGTAATGAATGGCCCCACACGGTACAGCCTGTCAGCGTGATGTGACATGACACGCAAGTAGTGCGAGGAGAAGACAAACCGGTGCTGCCAATATGCGGCCTCCATGATCTCGAAGACCAGGATGTTGCTGTGAAGAGCCCAGGAAGTGGAAATAGCACGGAGTTCATGGGCCAATACACGGATCCCTTGATCCGTGCAGTTGATGTCCAAGGCATTATAGGCCTGGACGATGACAGTCTTGATCCAAGTAGCAATCATTCTGGGGGAGGTTTCGCCTGTTCTGGCCGAGAAAGGAAGAAAAAGTTGCGTTCGGCCACGGCGGACGGCTTTAGATGCTCGTAGATAAAAACGGAGAGACCGAACCAGGCAAAGGGTTAATTCCTGATCCTCACCAAGAATGCTGGTGTTGGCTGGGATCATAAAGGTTGCGGAACGTTTTGATGGTTTCTGTGTTTTTGCACGAAGGAAGCTCGGGGAGTGAGCGTGACGGTGGAGTTGTTGTTGAGAAGAAACAGTCCATCGGCGAGGCAGAAAGAGCCTGTAGTTTGCTGCAACGGAGACAGGATGCCATGGCGATGAGGAACACCGTCTTGCGGGTTAGGAGCTGAGGGAACCCGCAGAAAGAGGCTCGTAGGGAGTGCTCATCAAGGAAAGATCCCAGGCCGGGAAGATCCCAGGCCAAAAAGATCTCAGGCCGGGAACGCCTTGCGTAAATGCGGGCGATCAATCATGAAGGATCGGATCATGGAAGGGATGTGAAAGTCACCGAAGAGGTGGGAACTCCTGGCAGCCTTGAAGACGGCATTGAGGGCGGATCGGTACACCAGAATAGTGGAACCGCGCAGACCATCGTTAAAGAGAAAATCTAGGAACCGAAGGAATTCAGGAAAAGAGGGATCGATCGGACTAACCTGTTGTGTAGAACACCAATGAAACCATCGACGCCAGTGGCTGTTGTAAATCTTAGAGGTGGATGCCCGGACCACTCTGAAGGCGATGCGCAGGGCCTGGACAGAAGGAACTCACGTCTGCTTAAGGAGTCGGATGACAGTAGCCACCCGTGTAGCCGCAGGGACTGCGGTCGACGGTGAAGAAGCGTCCCGTTGCGTTGGGTTAGGTGGCAGGGTGACACTGGGAGGGATTGGGGGGCAGGGTATGAGTAGTTCGAGGAGGGCCGGGAACCAGGTAGCCGCGGGCCAATCCGGAGCCACAAGAAGGAACCGATCGGTGGTGGCAGCAATCTTCCGCAGGACGAGGGGAAGGAGCTTCAGAGGAGGGAACAGATATGCATAAAGACTGGTCTAGCCCAATGTCAGGGCGTCGGTTGCCCAGGTTCGGGGATCGGGAATCGGGCTGACGAATAGAGGAAGTCTGGCATTCCACCTCGTGGCGAACAGGTCTAGCATGGGACGTCTCCAGAGTTCGAATAAGGTGTTGCAAAGTGCGGAGTGTAGAGTCCATTCCCCGGTTGGTGGGGGTCGTCGGGAGAGAACGTCGGCTATCACATTGCGATTTCCTGGAATATGTAGGGGAAGAAGACAGGTTTGAAGAGTAATACAGAGGCAAAAGATTTGAGTTGTAAGTTCGTGAAGGGATCGAGAACGAGTCCCTCCTCCACGCCGAAGACAGGCTACTGTGGTGGTGTTGTCGCTGTGCACCTGGACGATCCTCCCAGAGACGAGGTGCCGAAAATGGAGAAGACCGGAAAGCACGGCACGAAGCTCGAGAATGTTGAGATGATCGGAATCGGATTGAACCCAGGTCCCCGACACAACGAGGTTGTCGATGTGTGCGCCCCAGCCCTGCATCAGCGAATAGGTGGAGGTCTGGAAGTGGTTCGTGGAGCTGAACAGTGTCCGTTAGATGAGTGACGTCCATCCACCAGGCGAGGGTTGAGAACGGGAATCGAGGATCGAGAGGTCGCGGAGGAAGGGAGAGTCCAACAACCGGTTCCCCCCCATTCGTCCGACCGAAAGTAATGGAGAGGTCGGGCAAGCCACCGGCCGTAACGGAAGAGATCGGCAAAGGAATCGATGGAACCGATGAGTGAGTCCAGGTCTCGGAGGGTGTAGCGTGGCAGGTGGAGGAAGGACCGGGCGTTGGAAAGGAAGCTGGAGATTCCAATCCGGGGAAGGCATGACCGTTCCTTGGCAGAGGTCGAAGAACACTCCTAAGAAGGTGAAGGCCTGGCTTGGCATTAGACGTGACTTCGGAAGATGGATCCCCCACCCGAGAGGTAGTAAAAGAAACACGACGGCACGAAGATTGGAGACGTGGATCGATCGTGTTCCGGCAGTAACCATTCGTTGAGGAAGGCATGGATAATGGATACGAATGCAGCGCTGATGGAGGTGAGCGAGGACCGGGCGGAGAACAAGAGTGAAGAAACGAGGAGCCGCGTTCAAGCCGAACGGAAGGCATAGAAATTCGTAAACTGCCTCGTTGAGGAGGAAGCGGAATAGGTGGCGCACGGAAGCGTGGAGAGGAACATGAAGGTAGGCATCTGCGAGGTCGAGAGAGACTGTCCGGAAGCAAGGAAGTTCGGATCGATTCCGCCGTCTCCATCTGAAATTGCGGGTTGTCAATGTTCTGATTGAAAGGACGGAGGTTGACGATCAGGCGAGAGCCCCCCATCTTCATGGGGCATAAGAAAATGCTGCTGTAAAATCCCGGCGAAATCGGGGGCAGAACGATCCGCACCGCTCGTTTGGAAAGGAGGTCTTGTAGTTCTTAAGAAAGATTGGCCGATGGGGGGGATTCGAGATGCCACGGTGGAGGTCCCAATGGTGGTGAGTGGTGAAACTTGGGCAAAAATCCTTCGGTCACAATGGAAACGATAGTTGGATCGGAAGTTAGTGCTACCCAATTTTTTGTGAAAAACTATAATCGGCCTCCCACTGGTTGTGGGAACGGCGTAATGTCAATACTTGGAACGATTATGGTTCCGTGGAGCGGGGGATGCGTAGCGGTGACGTTTGTCTGCTGGATTTGGCCTGCCCTGCCAGGGGATCGGCGGTTTCCCCGCCCCTGGCCTGTGGAATGAAAGGGCGAGGCAGGCTTCGGTAAAGTGGTGGGATAGGCGTCGTCTTGCTTCGATCCAAGGGGATCGACCCTACTGGTATTAGGTTGCAAGTCTTTGGAAGGTCGAGGACGGCAACTATGACCGGAACGGAACGGTTGAGGCTTACAGGAAACGTCAATGAGGTGCAAGCTTGGGAATCAGGCAACGAAAGAGGGTATTGCATTCGTGGATCGGGAGGTTACGCAACGTGGAACGAGTGAATCATGGAGGTTCGGTGAAGTGTTGAGGGCGATCTCCCAAAGAGGGATCGTAGAATTGAACAGGGTTCTAGTAACCAATTCATCGAGTGAAAGGTGGTGACGCATGCCTAGCAAAAAAACTTGATTAATGAGGAATGTTAGTTGCTTGATGTCGGCCGGAGGTGGATCCATGTTCAAATGCTCGCATAGAGCATTAGCGGCAGCGTTCAGTACATCCGCCATAGAAGCGGCTCATAGTCCTAATCGCAAGAGACGGTCGTTGTCACGGAGCACGAACACCGGGACCGCAGCACGGCGAGGAAGGAACAGGGCAGAACTGAAGTCCATCTTGGTTTCTGCTGCAAGGAACTCAGACTGGGGGTAAGTATCGAAATTGCGTGGTTTGTAGTGCCTTCCGCAGAGGGACGGAAGAACGATGCCTCCTTCCCGGGGCGTGGCGGTGGAGGATCGATGGCGAGTTCCAGGGGGGAACCGTTCTCCAGGATTAATCCACCAGTCCGCAGCAAAGTCGTGAGTAATGTAGTCGATTAGCCAAGAAGCGGAGGCTAATGAGGTGGTTGGACTCGTAGGTCGAATCCCAGCTCCGTGGGAAGGCCATGGTTCTTGCAGGAGGGACCGGAATTGTAGGTCGGCTTGTAGAGAAAGCAGTCCGGAACGATCGATTCCACCGTCTTGAGCAGGTCTGGAAGTGGAATGTCGGCGGGATCGGGTTCCCTGGAAAGCCAGGATCAGGGGAAAGGGTTCCTGGGAGCGGTGGGAGCAATACAAGGATTGATCCTCATCATCTGTCGGTGCACGAGATCCAGCTTGGTCAGATACAGGCTGGTGGAGCTGAGGAATCGGCGGAACCACATCGGGTCCCTGAGTCGAAGTTGCTTGAAAGTAGAAGCAACCCACGAACGGGTGTAAGCAGAGGGGCGTTGGAGAATAGGAGGATGACTTGCGCTTGAAGTTCAAAAGGGCCGAATCCATGAGGGAATTCACTTGGTCGCGAGAGAGCTGGTTCGCAGAAGGAACGGTGCTGGAAGGAACGGAACGCAGGGAGTATCGAGAAGAATGATCCAAAGGAAGCGGGATCGGTGAAGTCGATTGCCTGGCTTCCCGCTTACGAATTTTTGCTGGGAGTTTCAGCCTGGAGTAGAGGTCTTTAGCTCGCTTTAATTCAAGAGAAAGGTCTGTGGGGCCTGGATCCCGTTGAGACTGCCCGCAGGGGATCGGAGAAGTGGCAGCGGTATAGGTGGGACCGCGAGGATCGTAGCTGCAGAAAGATGAACCAGGGTGGAAAACGAATCGGACTCTCGGCAGAGTCCAAGAGCACAATACTATCCCCTAGATTGAGAGAATCCAGAGCAGGTGTTGGGGAAGCAGGAATGGGGGAACCAACGGTTTCTTAGGCATGCCCTTAGCACGAGGCATTGTAATCAAAGAAGGGATCAAGTCCTCAGAGGACAGCTTACAACTTGTCAGGTCAGCGGTTAGAGAAGAAAAGATGAGACGGTTCGCTCCGCTCAGGCTTTTATACGATGGAGGCTGAGAACAAACCTGCGCAGAGGGTAGCGAGTCGGAGAGAAATCTTCGATTGTTCTCTAATTGAAACAGTATTATGAGAAGGAGAATGCTAAAATAAGGTAACGGATATTTTCATAGCAACTAGAAAAAGTTTTACTTAAAAAGGTTTTTTTCTTTAAGGCTTTGTTTGGATGTGAAGTTAAACTTTAAAATTTCGGTGGTGGTTTAGTAAAGGGGAAGACTTTTGCTGTGGCGTTTGGGTTGCCTTATGGCTTATGGTGGTTGATAATTTAATATCAATTAGCTCTCACCCACAAAGATCTCTAGACAGACTGTTTCGCCCTCGTTTGGGCTCATCAGGAGAGAATACTTTGTGTATGAGAGCTAGTCGGCGCTTGCAAGGGCAAATGGCAAGGGCGAAACGAATACAAGATCTTTGTGGTTGAGAGCAAATTGATATGAATGAATGAGAAATTTATTGCACCAAAAAGATACAAAAGGTCAGGGAAGGGACCACACGGTCCACTAACACCCTGCCAAAAACAAATTAAGCAAGAACAAAGTAAAAGTAACCAATTGCTGGCATAGCCAGTGTCGCATACTAAAAACGCATTACGAACTTTGTAAGATCTACACTTTTAAGTCTGAATTTAAAAGATGCAAGGGATGGGGCATGGGCAAATTCTGCAGGGAGCGCATTCCAAGGCTCAACGACACGATTTGAAAAAAAGTGCCTACGACAATCACTTTTAAAAGGTCTCACGATCAATTTAAAACCATGACCACGTGTTCGGTCCCCCTCACGTAGTTGAAAAAACCGAGTGCTAGCTATATTCGTTAAACCATGTAGGATGGAATAGGTCATGTAGAGGTCCAGCTTAAGCCTCCTTACTGCGAGGGTGTCCAACCCCAAAATACTAAGACGCTCAGAGTATGATTTATATTTTAGCCCAGGCAAGTATTTGGTAAAAGTATGTTGAACGAACTATAATTTTATGTTTCAATAAGGACGGTGACCAAACTTGGCTGCGCTACTCCAAAATTGGCCTCACGAAGATTCTGAGGGCCCAAACAAGAGTTTTTGCATTGCCAGAGGTGAAACATCGCTTAATAATGGCCACTCTCTGCCGTGCAGCTTTGGCAATGTGGTCGCAATGTGACCCGCTTTTAAGATCACATGTGAACCACATGCCCAAGTCCTTTATCTCAAATACATGATCCAAAATCTTATCAAATAAGAGGTAATCCCTCTCTTGATTTTTTTTACTAATGTGAAATGCCTTACATTTTGGACCTGATATTGGTAGGTTCCATGTTTCCGACCATTGTTCGAGTTCTAAAAGTGCAGAGGATAATGCCTGATAGTCTTCTTCATTTTTAACTATAGTATACAATTTAACATCATCAGCGAATTTTGGAGTCATAATATTAGGACTCATGGTATTTATGTCATTAATGTAGATAAGAAAAAGAAGTGGTCCCAACACTGACCCTTGTGGGACACCACTTGTAACAAAGCTTACTCCTGAACTACAGTAACATTATCCTAACATTATCCTAACATTAACCATCTTTGATTGCCAAGGGTGTTCCGTCCTTTCTGCCCCACCCTGTATATGCTGTAGTGTTTCAAGTTTAGAAATAAGATTTGCAAGGTGTAATTTTCAAAGCTTTGTGTGGGTTGTGGAGTATGTTGCAAATCTTCTACTTGCGTGTTTGCTGGGGCTAATGGCCAATCTTAAAGAGTCATATATGTGGCATCTTACATAGGTGGGCATTATCTATGTATTGTAGTTTTATTTCCGGTTCCTCATGCCTCTAGAACCATCTAGAACTTTCCATTACCCGAAATATCCTCATTATTTCGTAGTTGTTGGTGGTTACCAAAACGTATTTAAGCGAAGGAGCCAGCGAGCAAAATCAGTCAGCCTTCGGACCAGCCAACTAGATGGTCCCTTTGACCCCTGCTAGGTCACCTGGTTAGGGGTATTTTTGGTAGTTACGCTTTTAGCCTAATTGTTCCCCCAACCTAAACAGGCCTCTTTTTCCTAACCCTAACTTAAGCCCAGTTACCCAGGGTAATAGTTTTGCGTCAGTCTAATTTTCTTGTTCTCCCACTTTGTTATTTTTCGTTATTAGCTTGGTTTGCTCATTTTTCGCTTGTTGCATGGCTTCGTGTTTTTCTTGGCGTTTCTTCCTTTTATCTTCCGTGATTATTTCTAGATTTGATTTACTGTCCCAATAAATACGGCAGATTGTGGGTGCTGTGACTGAAGGAATTAATGGAATGTGCAATTTCCATTCAAGCTGATATTTGTTTCAGTTTTTAATGGCTTCTCCAGCATCGATTGGCGAATGGATTATTTTTCTTTTGAGCAAGGAATTCGTTTCTTCTCTGGTCGTGTGTGTTGGATTGGTTGTTTGTGCTGGGTTTTCTATACTGGTTGGACATATGGGAATAGTGTCTGGCTCTGCGTACCCTGCCAGCTCAAAATACATGCTGCGTTTTGAACTCACGCTTAGTTTTTTGACTGTTGGGAAGTTTGCTGCTGTTGTTGCTAGCCTTGTGAGGTACGTGGCTGAGCAAAATAGTTGCTGTTGCCGCCGAGTCGCTGTTGATTGCTGGGGTAAATTTAGTTACGAGTTATCTCGGCAGTCCTGATAATGGCTTCTAAAAAGAGTTATTACTTCCCTGATTGTATTTGCCTTATCTATTTCTACGGGGATTTGGCTTGCCCTCGCTGGCTAGGCGTTTTGCATTATAGTTACTTATTGTTTCGAGCCAGTTTTCCGTGGTCTTGCATTCTCTATTGAGATGTTCTTTCCCATAACAACGAAATCACGAACGAAGTTTGTTCTTAGCAGGCTCAACGGTACGAATACTAGTTTCGTTAACGGAATCTCATAACGTAAGAGTCTCTACCTCTTTTGTTTTCCTTTACAATTCCTGCAAAACCTTTGTTAGACCCGCTGCAGCTACTGTAGCTGTTTTGTCAAGAGGGTGGGGCACTATGTTCGAGCTAGTGCTACTTTTTAATCCCGTTTTCCTTTGCGGCTGAAGTCCTTACTCTTCTTCCTATTCATTTATTTCCATCTGTTGTTTAGGCGCAGCATTTCTTCCCAAGCCTTAAGACGCATATTAGCTAGATGGGTTTCAAATCCTCTGACATAGCTGTCTTAAAAGCACAGCGCAATCCTACATCGCGAGATCTCTCCTTAAAGAAATCTTTCCAACTCTCTATCTTCTGGTTCTGTAAACGCGGTCTCGTATCAGACGCTCGTGGTGAGGACACCTTAACACCACCGAAGAAAAAACCTGAGGGCAGAATTGTTCCACACCAGAAGAAAATTGTCTATATGGCGATTACGAATTAAAAATGTAAATAATGTATATTTTTCTCTTAGGCATAAAGCCAAAACACTTCCCAGCTTAGTTGTGTTTTAGAAGTTGACAACACACAATATTTTTTATTTATAACAGGTGACGACTTTGTTTATTCATGAAAAATGTCCGACGTTCAAACCACTGTAAAAACTAACCTAACCTGCGATATAGCCTTTTGAAACTAGCTGGTATATTTAATCTTTTGATTTTTGCACTTAATGCACTTTGGTAAACTTAACTTCTTGCCATGAACCCTACCGGAGCTCCAATGTTTATGTTTGTATATTTTTACGAACCCAGTGTTTATTTTATGTCTATTTGTTTTAGCATCTCCATCCAAACTCCGACCGTAGCAAACCACTAAAAACGAAAACAAACTAGCTTTCCTTCAATTAAAACATGCCTTGCATATAGAAATCCATTTCCCAAAGTCGAATATTTATTCTGAGCAATACACTTTGTTTCCCCCCCCCCCCCTCCAATAGTTGCGATGCATAACATCGTAGTTTATTTTTATAGGCCTAAATTCACGTTGTTTACGAGTTTTAAACTCACTGCACTCATGCCAGGCCTCTAATCATTTCACAAGCCGTTAAAAAAATCCTTTGTTGACTCAGCTCCTTCTATAAACAATGTAAATACACGGAGTCAACTCCCCACGCATTGAGAGCGCTCAGCTACCCTAGCCGTCCGCGCTGTCATGGCCAACTTCCGGTAGTGACAGCTCGGACGATTTTGGTCAGTCTCTCCTCCTCCAAGCGTCCACCTCTTCCCCACTCACCCCCTCCGTCGCTCTCCTACAGGCTCGCGCTAACCCTCTACCTGCCTGCCAAGCAGAAGGCATAAAAACCAGTTTGAACTAAGGAAGCGGTACAAGCTCAGTTTCGTTCACTCGAACGTGGCCCCGAACAATTGTTCCACGAACATGCGTTCGCTCTAGAAACCCTATTTTCAAAATAGGTGTCCCTAGCTGAAGTAAATAACAGCTACGACAAGTTAGCTAATTTAGTTATGTTTGAGCAATTTACGAAATCATGCCCCATTGCACTGCGCAAGTGGTTGCCGGACCAAATTAAACTTGGTACGTTAACTGAAGCTGCCAAACTCTGTGACTTCACTTATAAGAGTTTTATTTTGAAACCACGTTAAACGTAAAAATGTCCGAAATGGATCAACTCGAAGATATCATTCGTGATTTGCAAAACAAAGACCTCAAGAAGGCATGTTTAAACTTAGGTTTTACAGTTAGTGATTCTAGAACCGAATCCCAACAAATCTTACGAGCAGCCCTCGAAGATGGCAAATTAGATTTAACCGAACTCTCTGATGCATTAGCAAGCGCTATTGAAAAGAGAGAAGCTTTCCTTTTAACTAAAAAAGAATTAGCAGTTAAGGAAAATGAACTTTTACTAAAAGCAGAAGAGTTGAAGTTAAGAGCCTTAGAAGTGGCGGACGCAGATAAACGCCGGGCTCATGAATTAGCTCTTAAAGATCAAGAGGCTCAAATTCGAGACCGTGAAGCCTTGCTTAAAACCCAAGAAAGGGAGCAAGAAGCCCAACTTAAAGATCGTGCTAACGCTATGGAACTAGCCAAGTTAGACAAGCAGCTAGAATTAGCCAGGCTAAACACTGCATCCATAAATCTTAACCCCGCTCCTAACGGAGCTAACGGCGCTCCCCCAAATCCAGTTGCAAGACATGGTAAAGTTGCGGACGTAGTTCGTCTCGTCAACAATTGGACGCCTAAGACGGAAATCAACAGTTTTCTTAAGATTTTTGAAAGTACAATGTCTAGTCAAAAGATCCCCAGAGATCAATGGGTCACGGGACTCCAACCCCTCGTCGGAGAGGTTTTCATTAAAGTTTGCAATCAGCTCACAGACGCTGAAATGCAAGACTACGATTTAGTTAAAAATAAATTGCTCGCCCGTTTTGTCCAGACAAAAGAGTCAGTTCAAACTCAGTTTCGTTCTCTAGAGAAAGAAGCCGATCAGCAGTTTTTTGACTATGCGTTTGAGTTAGAAACGTTGTTCACTCGTTGGTTAGCTTTAGCTAAGGTTAACCGGGACTATGACAAACTTGTCAATCTAATGCTTTTAGAGCAATTTTATAAATCTTGCCCTACCCAACTTAGGAAATGGATCCCTGATCAAATTAAGTTAGGGACGTTGGCTGAAGCAGCCCAACTTTGTGACGAGTTCACAACCCGCAATAAACAGATTGCTAACGAAACAGCGTCGAACCAGGGTTCTAAACCTACTGGTCAACAGCGTGGTCACAACCGTAACCACAACACGACAGCTAATCCGGCCGGATCTGTCAGTGTGAAAGCAGATAACCCTGGAGGGGACCCTGCCATAAACATTAGTGCTAGTGGTAAAACTAACCCTAATCAAGATCGAGTTAGGCGCTGCTACGTGTGTAATTCTCCCCATCATTTTCGCAGTGAATGCCCCGAGCTTAACTCGAAACCCCAGCAAGTTAATGCATGTTTCCCAGTTGGGAAAAATGCCAGTAAAATTCTTAAGGCTAGTACTTTGTCCGGTAGCATAGGGAAAAATAAAATTAATATTTTATGCGACTCCGGAAGCACAGTTTCGCTAGTTAGCGCCAGGCTCGCCAGAAGTTGGCCACGCTTAAAACGTAAGATTAAATGTAAAACTGCCTTGTGTAGCGAAGTGTTTACTTTGGATCAGGTAAATCTAATCCTAAGGTTAGATGATGGCACAGTGTTAAAAATAGTAGCGTGCATTACACCGGTCAACAATTCGTTCTACGATATCGTTTTGGGCGTGACAGGATTAGAATCATTAACCCTACGGCGCAGACCTGTAATCGCCACGCCCCGTGGTTTTTCTCCCTTGCCAGCCGAGGTGGCTACTCCCCCCGTCAGAAACGGCCCGCGTCAATCAAGGAAACGTGGGAGCCGCCGTAAGCAAACTAGCCCCGTGGGATTGGTCAAGCCCCAAACCCCCACAGCGCCTTCGCCAATCGTCGTTAAGTCCTCAAGCGCAGACGAAAGGGGTCTGCTAAAGACTTCGGAAGACAACCCATTACGAGATAATGAGACCCAAGTTCCCTCCCTTGACCAGTGGATGGACTGTCGCCATCTTTGTTGGTGTAAACAATCAACGGAAAGTACGTTGAACCTGCCTCGTACAGGCAAAATAAAACGAAGTTTGTCAGCTAGTGATGTAAACAAAAGTTTAGTCATGCCAGAAAAACACAGAGTTAGCGAGTTTAGCTTTGACGAATGGCTTAAGTTACGTGAGTTAACTTCCCCCAATCATAAGTTGAAAACAAGTAATTTAAAGGTCGGCATTAAAAGTGTTCCCCCTATATGCTTTGATTTTTTCCCAGAGTTTGGTAAAGTAAAGTTGCCTGAATTTTAATCTAATTTAAAGTCAGTGTGTTGAGCATGTAATAAACTTAAACATAGTTTTCCCAGTCCCTTTTTTTTGTAAAAAGTAGGGCCGATGTTTTAGTGTGAATTCTATGTCATTCTAGGGTGGAAATAAATGCATTTATTATGGCTCTAGCACTGAATTGGTGTTTCCAATAAAACGGAGGTTTAATACCTATCCTAAAGTAGTTTTTTCTAAATTAGAGTTTTTTTTCTTGTTGCAAGTAAACCAGAAATCTAACAAAGTAAATTTCCCGTGCATGTTTTCTTTAAACAATGAGTAGTTTGTCGCTACAACCGTGGCTCCAACTAGGAGCAACCAAACCTAAAAATAGTGTATTTGCTGAATTTTAAATCGTAAAACTTCAGAATCTACTGGACAAACCTGGAAAGCATCCAGTGATGGTTGCTGCATCAAGGCAGCATTTTCGTTAAACGTTTCGTTTCAGTACAAATTGACTGAAAATTATTTTTACCTGCATTTTTAATTTTGTCATTTTAGTCTGTTGAGAGCTCATCTTAAAGTAACTCGCAGTTAATTCCCGTTTTGGCCTTCACACCTAAATTTTAAGTGCCTATGTTTTACTCTTTTTGTCACTATCAACGTCTCCCTGTGTGGGAGAATATTGACAAAGATTGTAACGACACTAATTAAATATTCATTAGGAATATTCTACGAGAGCTGCAATCTGTCCCCGGTTGGCTCTTCTTTAAGTTTTAAACGAAATGGTTTTCTTTATAAAAAACTATCTGTCTACCCCTGTGCGAAAAAGGTAGCACTGTCGTTAAAAGGTTGTTAGTTTTTATCCATAAAACTTCCCAGTGTTGTATTGTTATGGGTCTTATCTCAAAATCCTTCAGTGTCAAATTGCATATGTAAACAAGTTGTTTGGTAACCTTAAACCATTCTAGTGGTATTAGTTGCTGTTAAATAGAGCCGGTGTTCTACCACGTGTTCATAGAATATTCTCTTCTAACAGTTATCGCAACCTAGGTTGAGGGTGGACGGCGAGGTGTTTTCGGTAGTTTCACAGCTAACAAAAATCTACAATTTGACATAATCCGGACTCGCGAGAACGATTAAGTGGCGGGACGCCTCATTTGACAGTATTCTTTTACAAAAAACCATAACTTTGTACTTTCATCTTAAAACTAGTGTGTTTCTTGATAAATGTCCTTTTGCCCCATTTTCAAATACTTGTACGATATTCCTGCACCAAGCAGCGCGGACAGTATTTAGTTAATGGTTGCAAAAACAGTAAAGATTTAACTTGTAAATTTTGAATTACTTAAAGTTCTCTGAGCCACAAAAACGTTGGTCCCCCAAAGAGACAAAACGGCGAAGTCAACATTTATGTAAACTGTGTACTTTATTTCTTGTCAATTTGTATATATATTTTGGCGGTCTTGTGTTTTTGCATATCTTGTGTGCACTAACCTTTCCATTATAGCTTTTATTCCGAGTTCTCAAGAACCCCGAATAAAATCCTGCGTCCGGGGGCGTGTAAACGAGCACCACCGAAAAACGCCTGTTTTTCAAGAAAATTGAAAATTTTTTTTCTTGAGGCATCCAAAATGCCCGCCGAGGCACATCTGGCCGTTTTTTTTGTTAATGGACAGAATCATTCCAAATTTTCAACATCTATAGCTTGCCCAAATACAAGATGCTTGGGGAAGCCCAAATCCGGACTTTCCACCAGGAAGTACCAGTTATTCACGTTTGAAGATCACCCCAAAACCACATCGCACCTTCAACATGGCCGCCATTACTGAACTCTGTATTTTTGTATTTTCATTTTATCCTTGTTCTTTTCGGGCATAAAGCCCCAAACTCTAGCTTAGTTGTATTTTAGGAGAAAGGCACTAAACCTTGTGCCCATGTACTGACAACCATTTTTAATGTGTGATATTTTTTATTGTGTTTGAACGATCGCAACTACTATGAAAAATTTCCACTTAGATCAAACATTGTCCGTTAACTTTAGAGTTCAAACCTCCACTTTAACTTTATGCGTTTTAGCATAACATCAAGCTAGACTATTTATTCATTTATTTAGCCTTTTATAATAATCTTTTGGCCCCAGAAACGCTGCCATTAGTCCAAGTGATTAGACATCGGCATTCTACCGGACACGAATTTTAGTGAATATATGTTTATTTTAGTTCTCCTTTCAGCCCGACTGGAACCCAACCAAACACTACTGATAGCTTAAACTACTATTAAAACCAAAAGAATTCTTACAAAGATCTGTTCCAAACAATTCCGTAAGTCAAACTGTGCAAAACTTCAAATCTTCACTTTTGCTCCCCTCCCCAGCCAAAACTAGTTGTGGTGTATAACACTGCAGTTTACAGTTAAAGCTTATAAAATTTAATAGTAATGTTCTCTGCATTACCCAAAGCCAAGTAATAAGCTTTAACAAGAGCCAATTCACGTTGCAATCATGTAAATATGGAATCCGTAGCCAATAATTCAAAATAGAGGCCTATTTCCGAATGTTCAATTGAGTAAAACTCAAAACCGGCCTGTCTTTTCCATTTCTCCATCCATACTCCTTCAAACGGCTCTGCACCCAGTTCCTTTGTTCATCCGACTTCTCCTCCCACTTTCTATTGTTCTCGAGGCCCTCAGCCAATCAGACCCCCGTAGCTACCCCGCGCTTACTTCCGGTAATGTGCATAAAACCCCAGCCCCAGAATGCATAGATAGCACATCTCACAGATCTCAAGCTAGAGAAGGGTCACGCCAGTCGGGAGTGGAGACGCCATGTCCGTGGGATGCCATGCCGGGCAAAATGGAAGTGGTTCGTATGTTTGTTGTTAGCTTTTGAAAATTTAATTTAGGACCCCTAAGTCTAAATTCTAGTTTAAATTCGTAACATAAACTCTCTCTAACTAGGGAATATTATGGTGGTGACGCCTGTAGCGGAATCTTAGGTTTCTCACCCCATGACGTCAGAGTGGTTCTCTTACTAAAAACCAAAATCTTTCTTATTTGTTTTAAACATTAATTCAAATAACTGACGGTTTGATCTTTGTGTGGGATTCATTGGTTATTCACTCCAGACGGACTTTATAAGTAGCCGAGGCTTTTATAATTTGAGGAGTTGACTTGTAAACAGCAACTCTGGGAGGTTTAAGGCTCTGTTTTATCACTTAGAAACGAAACTGTGAAACGGTTGATCTTTCATGCGTGTTTGAAACATACTGTTTGATAGATTGTAACCAGCCGAGGCTGTTCAATCTTGCGGACGACTCTGCGGAGCGTTCAGTATTGCTTTTTCTATTCGAAAAATTAAGTGGTTGTTTTATTCTGGAACACAAACGTCGTTTTAGACAAAACTTGTGAAAACGAATTACATGTTGTAAATTCAAACCTTGTGCTTTTAAATA
>JAHWFP010244368.1:0-36247 GCA_023313725.1 Lithobius niger
CTGCACTCTTCAAAATACTTTCTAGATAAAATTCTGCCCCTTCCCCAAACAAAAGTCATTGCTGATAACTCCTTCGCTTGTATCCAAGTGCTGACATCAGCCTAGTGGGGACTGGGTTTGGCATTATGGTACTTCATTTTGAATATAAACTTTAAAAAAATGCGTAGTGAGCTACTAAACGGATCGAGAGTTACAGTTAGGAATTAGCTTTTATTGTTAGCTGCAGTAGGTTGGCAATGGTTCAAACAAGGTGTGGCCCTACACAGACAACTACTTGGATAGAAGTTATTTCATTCTGAATACAAACTGAAAAAGCCATTTAAATGCGTATGGCTGCAGGAAAATACCTTAAGGAAAAAGCCGACGGGGGGGGGGGGGGTCAAAAGAATCGTTGGAAGCTTCAAGTCTAGCCTTTAAAGTTCCATATGGCACAGGCTGCTTGAGAAGCTTATCAGGCGAACTGCGCAAAGCTGACAAATGCCTTGATCCAGTGTAGGCAGTGAAGGGAGATCAGCATTGGCTCTGCGAAGGGAGTGAAGGGCTTCTGGGTAGAGATGAAAAGTGGGTAGATTGAGACCGACGATATAGGCATTGAGCACAAATGGGAATGGAGCAAAAATCCAACAGCGGCAGTTGCTTAGAAGAGAGGCTCAAATCTAAAGGTCTCGGAGAAGCAGCTACTGTAGACTGCTTGAGAGAAAATGAAGAGTCTTCTTCACGAGAGGAAGAGAGTGAAGGGATCCAACTATACGAATGGATCCGCTTAGGCGAAGGGGCAGACAATGAGAGTGAGTACGAAGAAAAATTGAAAGAACCAGAGAATCTAGAGCCCCATCCAAGGAGGATAGGATTTTGAGCTTCAATATTAATTTGCCTGTAGAATTATTGATCCTTTGATATTTAAGAACATTTCTATGGGTGTTTGTCTTCACCTGCCTGAGACCACCTTGAACTCTACTTAAAATTATGGACTCAGAATAGGCACCTGATTTGCCGACCAAGCCAAGCAAATCCCAGAAAATAGGCCTTCCACAGAGTTTGCTCGTAGTTAGGATGGGTGCCCACACCAACATTTCGATTGTCACAGGAGTCTGGAATCAAGAGGAGCGCAAGCTCCACATCAACATCTTGGAGATTTGTGAAATCCAACTTGCCACGTATCACTTCAAAGACCAGCTGAGGAGAAGGACGATGCAAGTGGTGCACAGCTACAACACCACTGCTGTTGCCTATTCGAAAAAGGGAGGCAGCATCCACGTCAGGAATCTCCAACTACAAGCATACCAAATCTTCCCGTTGGACGTCCTGATGGACATCAAGACAACATCGCTTCACATCCTACGGAATCGAATATCCTAGCAGACCAACAGTCAAGTAAAGGAAAAGTACCAACACCAGGGTGAACTCTGAAAACATCTATGTACAGGAAGATCTTCGCCCTCTGGGGAACACAGATGATCGATCTCTTCGACACAAGCTCTAATCACCATCTCCCGAAGTACAGGAAGGAGTCGCTTCCAGAACCGTCAAGCATGGGCAACGGATGCTCTTGACGTCCTCGTGGACCTACATGTTCGCCTACACCTTTCCTCCTTACGGTTTTCTACCACTGATTCTAGAAAAGAACGCAAAGATGGAAGGAACATTCGTCCACATCGCCCCGGATTGGCCAGCCCAACCATGGTTCGTTCCTCTTCTGGAGCAATTAATAGACTATCTAAAGAAGCTACCCGCCATTGAGGAGAATATGCTCACCCAGAAGAAATGAAGGATCGTTCACCAAGCACTACCAGCCCCCAGATTTTGCACCTGGCTACTGTCCTTCCTCCAACTCTTCCAGGCTGATGGCCTTTCAGAGTAGGTTGCCAACCTCATCGTCTTCTGTCTCAGGAGTACACTTGGGATCTATGGAGGCAAGTGGCTACAGTAGCAGCATCAGCCTTACGATTCCTAAACCATCTCTTTTTTTCTGGGATGAATATGTCCATCATCAAGATTTATCGTACGGCCATTAACTCAGCACTTAAATTGGCTGGACATACTTTGGTCATTTAAGACTTCAGAATTACTAGCTCCATTAAAGCCAGAATCGGAAAACAATTTTAAATAACGCACAATTTCAAAACTAGATACTCAGCAGCATCTTGCGAATTTTTGACGGACTATCCAACATTACAAGCCGTCTGTTTTCATCAGGCCACTACGCATCGTAAGAACTTTGCTCTATATTATTGATGCTCACAGTTTGAATTCAGCGGCTTGCGTCGCCTCCTATATGCATACTGCATAGGGCCGATTATTCCACATGCTACGGAACCTCTCACAGACATCGTTTGTCACAAGATCTGGATATTGGGATTTGAGGATCCCTGCGTGTTCATGAGATTGGCGTTGGAGTTAACACGTTGTTGGATCGTGAGTAGAGGTGTGCGAGTAGAATAATTTTAATTCGAGCTGAGCCGAGTCGATTTTGCAACAGAAGAATCGACTCGGAAGAATCGATTATCGAGCCAAATTCGAGTATTTGGTGAACACACTTATTTTGCAAGTGTCTTTTTTTTTATTATTTGTGAGCGTAACAACAACTAAGATACTGCTTAATGGACTGTGCGGGTCAAGATCTACAACTAGTTTTCCAGTTTTTTAGGATATAACTTTAAAATGGTTTTTCTGATAGTGGCTTTTTATTTGCACCAACAGAATGCTCTCGTCGATACGAATTTGGTATATTTGAACGTCAAAATCGGTCAAAAATTGGCGAAGTAATCGTATTTTCACCGGATTTGAGTTTTCGTAGTATGGATGGAAGTGACGAGCCGAGTTCGAGTGTACGTTGCGTACGGCTTGACTCGAATTTTTTGAGTATCGAATATCCGTACTATAATATACGTACCCAATTACTCACACTTCCCCTCACTGTTGCAAACTGACAGTGTACTAAGATACCAAAGATGGCTGCTAATCTGCACAAGCTCGGCACTTGAAGTGCCTGGATCCATCTATCGTTGGGTGTGTTGGTGTAATTGAACAAGGATTTTTAACTGTCAGAAATTCTCGTCTTTAAGTGGACAATAATGCAAAAATTTAATTGGGTAGGTAGGTATTCTAGGGATAAAAATAGATTTACCAACTCGGGCTGGGGAATGGTTAATCACATTTTTATTTTTTATTTTTTGGTATTTGAAATAGTATGTTAACAGAAAGTCCTTCGATTGACAAAAACCTAAGACCGTGTTTCTCGAAAGTGGTCAAGCAAAATATTGCCCCCTTTTTTATTTCTCTTTAAAACTGTGTTATTTCTGTTCAAATTGTGGTATGATTTTGTAACCCATTTCTGAACTGTTTAGATTGTGCGTGGTTTTTCATCATCTTCTTTAGGAATTATTGCCTGAGAAACATTGTCGCCAAGTTAGGCAACAATCATCACAACAAACATCACATCAATTCAATTGTCGAGGTTGTAAACCATTGTAGCGCGGCGCTATAGCGTCAGTGTCTGATATCTTGAAGCATAGTTGGGCACATTTTAGGTACTTCGGAAAAATGATAATGCGGTACAAAAGCTTAAACTGTGTTGAAATCAAGAGCAACGACCCACCTGACAAAAATTAACTCGTGCAGGAATGCCCGCTTTGATTTCAATGCAAACTCTCACCCTCAATTACTTTGAAAATGTGTAACTAACTAGCTAGCTAGCTAATTCTAGTCCGCTCATCCCCATGTTAATTTCCGTAGGGTGATTATTCATCGATACAGAGATAACGGGAAGGCTTCCGGCTATGAAATTGGACGAATGGCTACAGTACGATACGAACTGCGTACTTTTATGGTTTGGAACCTAGGGGTGTAACGACGATGGCGTTGGATGGCGCGTAAATACGAAAATATTGTTATAACCATTGTTAGTATTGTCGGCATCGTATCTCATTGGACAGCCAAAGTTCGGACAATGACAACGTGTATACTGATGTGCGTGCCGAAACACACACTAGTGTAGTACGATAAATCTAAACAACGTTGCCAAAGAAATTGTATTGACGTCCAATTCACGAAAAATAATCAACTCTAAAAACAAACCAAAATAAACAAAGCCAAAAACTGGTGAAGAGGCCACCAAGTTGAGAGTGGTTCGGCCCTTCAAAGGAGTGTTATCAACACACCAAAACTAACGAACCAAAACAAATTACAACAAAATTAAAACCAAACCAAAAACCTATAAAGAGGTGACCAAGTTGACAAAAGGCAAAAGGTAGGCAAAAGGTAGTAACAAATTGTTGAAACCCAATTTCTTGTTGACGTGCCATTTTATTACACATCTGCACGGTAGTGGAGTTGAGTTTAATACACATTAAAAAAAAGGACTGATATCATATCAAAAACCAAAACTGGTAAAATAGCAATGTTCTAGTTTTCATTTAACCTTCGAACTATTAAGCGGTGCGATTAACTTGGCGAATGTTTTGGTGTGTTGATATCACTCCTTTTAAGGGCTGAACCATTCGGAACTTGGCGGCCCCTTTTACCAGTTTTGGTTTTTGATACGATTTATTTTACATGGCGTAATGTAGCAAGAGAATGATAATAACATGCACATGTAGATGCTATTGTAAAGCACCAATATTTGTAGATGGTCTTGTTCGGTAACCAGAATTTTTTTCAGATGATTTTAATGGTATCTGTCACTGTTTCCATGTTGTTTGGTCGTCTGGAAGCCCATAATTCTTCCTCTTTACCTGCAGATAGGAACCCGGCAATAGAAGGGCAATTTTAAAATTATGCTGTTGGAGCGAAACAGTAGCGTGCCGTCTTGTTGTCTGACTTAAGTGAAAAGCGACTGAATAACATTATTTTAAAAATACCGTAACGGTTTTTACTCTGAAAGCTCATATCGAAAAAATGTCAGTCCTGAATTTAACGCACAATTTCAGAATACAGGAATCTCGCCAGATTCTTGCGAATTTTAACAGACAGTATTCGTCCGTCTTCGTCAGGCACTAAGAGAATTTGTAGAGGTTGTAACTACATCGTTTTGGAGATCGTGATTCGAAACCGGTGCTCGGCGTGGCCCACTGCGTGCGTCGGGCCTACTGAATGCTTCTGGCTCACTGGATGCGATGGGCCTACTACATGCAGCCGGTCCTCTCTCCCATCAGCTTGAGAGTCTCGCTGAAAAATATTTTCTTAGTAGAAAGCTGATTCCCGGATTAGAAGCCCCCTGTGTATTCATTAGAGTAGCTCCATTTTTTACATGGTGCTGAATGGCCAGGGACTCTAGTCCTCTTAAATGACGATCATATGGAACGTTGGATTTTAGCAGTGTTGACGTTTTGCTCCAGCCAATCTCTTGCATTATTACTAACATTATTCCTAACATTATTGCTGTGCACTGATGGTTCAAAGCATCTGACCAACATTACTGCTGTGCCCCTGATGTTTAGTGCAACCTTACCATCCCATTGTTTCATTAAATTCAGTAATAGGTAGAGTGTGATGTTATGACTGAGTGATTAAGACTGGTATTAAATTAATACAGCATTTTTAAACAAAATTGCTGTTTCGTGGCAAGGCAACAAATGTTGCTTTTATTGAAACGGGTGTTATGTGTGCAGCTAGCTTCAGATTGGGTGAGGGCCTGCGTGATTGAGTGCATGAAAAGTGCAAAGCATTATTGGACATTTTATCTTGATATAACGCTCAATACAGTTTATTGAATTAAGATTTTCCGTGATCTTGGTAAATGTCTATAAAGCAAGTATCTTTCCTAAAGTTTGTTTGGTACCATTTGTGTGTTCATTTTAGTGTGATGACTTTGTGTTAAAATAAGTTTGTTTTTATGTTTATCCGTAGATTACCTCAGCTAGTTCACAAGTATTAAAAGGAATTCCCCTACACATTACAACACTGCAAGATACAACCAAAGACGGCAGCCATTTGAAATATAGTGCTTCTTTAAGCATATGAAGGGACGAGCTGGTGGAATTTATAGTACTACTGTACTAAGAAGTTGATGAAACCTTGGCCAGTTAGTTATTGCTATTTTTGACACCAGTAATGTTAATAATTGTAAAGATCATCAAAACTTAAGTGTCATGTAAATAAATTCTCTGAACTGCAGATCATGAAAATTTGTTATAATAAACGACATTCTTTTTTTTGTATATAAATGATCTCAAGGCATCAGCTACATACGGTAAAAATACGGAGTGTCAGGGACTAAACTTGAATAACAGGGGAAAGCCAAATGGGCTCGACATGGGTTAAATAAATTCGGATGCAAACCTATTTACGTTGCCTTTTGGACTTAAATGTTAGACTGCTTGAGTGCAGAATTGTACCCACGACCTTTTTAGGATAGAAAAAACTAATTTTATATTTAAAAATTTCATTTTTCTTAGCTATCAAGTCTATCAAGGCTTAGCTATGTGTCGTTAGTTGCCTTTAACTTAGTAATAAATTTTCTAAAAGTTAAAAAAAAAAGTTGATTTAAATTAAAGTCGATTTTTTTGCAACCCTCTTCAAATCAGAACGACTCCTTTTTCCCAGGAATAATCCCTCTGCTACAATACAAGAACTAGTGTGGACTTCCTGTGGATGATTTCCTGTGAACTAATTAAATAAGGTGGCAAAATAAATTAAGTGGTTCTCAACAGCACACACATGGCACTTGAAACAATTTTTAAGCCAGACAAAAAAAAATGTCGATCGCACATCAACGTTTCACCACATTTCCTGCATTCAATGACCATATCAACTATGAAGCTTTATTCACATGATCGTTACGAATAAAATCTAAGAGCATTCGGAGGCATGTCGGAACTAAAAACTTGTATCTACAAAGACTTTCATTCAATTTCAATGTGCAGCATTTGCAATCTGAACCTGGCTGAAGCTTGCATAAAAAAAAAGGTCGCAAATCCTACTTCCCCTCCCCACCAAAATACATATACATAAAAAACAAAAACAAATGTAGGCCATCAAGAATTTTAATCCTATAAGACCTTCCCAATTAAATTTTAACATTACTGTTTTGCATTAAGACGAAAATTCTTGGAGTTAAAATCCTTCTTCTATCACATCAACGTAGTGATAGCTGGATCCAGGCTCCTCAATAGGCGTGCTTGCACAAATTGGCAGCCATCTGTATTCAGGACACACAACCGTCGGGACATATTGTTCGTGTCATTCCTGATGTGTACCTGCAGTGATATTGTTTTGCAACCATCCAGTTTACCCGATTCTCTCTCCAGGCCTTGCTGATTATGGGCCTTCAGACTTTTGGACAAGTTTTTTGTGTGCTTTTTGTGGCCCTTCCGAAATCACTGTTACAGACCTATTCTCTGCACCCATTTCATGCATTGCAAATTAGACCGTCATGCCCTTTGCTGGACTCGAAGACTGTGTGTAGCCTGCACTCCAAGCCTTGTGAAATGTGCATTTTGATCCCTCAGGAACATTGGGAAATTGACAAAGCATGTAAGTGATTGTGCGTCTGCTACAGACTATTTGAGCTCTACTAGGGAAGGAAAAAAAAATGGCAGCTAAGAAAGACTCCATGAATACTGCTTCTGTACCTCAGGAAAATCTTTCTATCGTGTTTGAAACCTCTGTGAAGCCTTCCCCGCTTATATCGGAAGCTGTCAAGTGGGATGTTTCTTTTTCCGCCAGTTGCATTTAGACCACAACTGCAAACCAGTATCGTCGGATGAGTTCCACCTAATCTTTGGTTTACCCGCTTGAATCCCGGCGTCCTTTTAAAAAGACTTTTTTTGTGTTGCCTAGTTTGAAAGTCCAGGCTCAGAACCCAAGCGGTGGTCGGGCTCAGCTTAAGATTAAGTTTTGGAAGCATCGTTCTGCAGTCGAGATCCCTGCACGGGAACAAGCAAGAAAAATAGAGCAAGTCTTGGACACGTCTGCATTGCTGTTTTCTCATGCTGAGAGGCGAAGAAATAGCCTACAGGAAAAGATTGGGCAACCCGTGGATACAAGCAATAATAACTGCGATATAAACCAACAATAAAATTGTAATAATATATCTCGAAGATAAACTGCAGTTTACTTTATCTTCATTTACTCTTATGTCTACTCCAGTCCTCGGATGCTACGACGGGTGTTTCTTTAATATTTATCTCGATTATTTTCTCTCTCTCTCTCACACTCGTTTTTGCGTTTTTTTTTTATTTGTGTGTGGACCCCCCCTGCAGCTGCACCCTTCGCACCCCGCACGTTACGCCACTGATGTTTCGAATTGTTGATTTCACAGTACGAACTGCAATGATCTTTTTCGAATGTGCCAGCTCTCAGTGCTGATTTCAGACAAGCGCCAGTATCACAACTCACCCTCCGAAGAAACAGCAACAGCAGACAAAAGGCAAGTGGGATCACTTAAAAGGAAATTCGAAACCTTTACTGGTGAAAGTGCCCTTTTATAGGCCAATAATTGTATTTTTCTCTAGTTTGGGTAAATTTTTCCTGACCCCCCCCCCCCCCCCCAGGCATATCCCAGCTTCGTGGCTTTGCCACTGCCCCCATCATCTTGACGGCCTGCAGTTGCCAAAATTCATGAACCATACACCCTCGAAAAAGCTAAGGGCAATAAAAAAAATCTCTCGTTTAACAGGATTGTCCATGTATCAGAAACTTCTTCACATGACGTGGTTTTTATTCACGTCGCAAATTTTGCTGTATGCAATAATTGTTAGCAGGTTCGTGTCATTGTTACTTCCTGTTAATAATCTGCTGAAACCTCTTCCTTGCATTTAGCATAAAATGTACTTAAGGCCGCGAAAAAAAATTGTTGCTTCTCAGGCTTCTTGCTGGTGACCCAACCATCCTGGTCAAAAATTTTTATTGCAACTTTCGAAGACGAATGTGATATTGATTTGCGTCTCAAGCATTTCAGAGCAAAATAAGAGACAAATTATGTTGAGCAACCAACTTTTGGGTCTTAAACCGCTATATTTGTCAAGTAGTTTTTTTTATTGCTGTCAAAAAGTCCCTAAAGATGGTCTTTTGAATTATGAAATAAAAATAAAAAGCCTGGTCACCGGCTCACTTTGTAAATTCAAAAAAATGTCCAAGAGGCAACAAATTTTTTTTCACGGCCTAAGGCCTCAGAAATAAATAAAAAAAAATAAATATTTTCAGGCACCGCCTGCATCCCAGAAAATGCCCCACATTTTGGTTTTTTTTTCCAATTAAAAAAAATCACGTGCATCGTACGGCCATCTCGTAGATTAAAGATTTTGGACTAAAGGCTGTGAGTCATGGGCTCCCATTTACTGTCGTAAAATAGTTTGTAAAGTTACATAACCTACATTCTAAAATTGCTTTGATAATGTTAAAATGTTATACAAATGGAAGCTTTTAGCTTATGACCTTGTATTGACCATAAAGAAACTTTTTACCAAAATTTTGATAAAATATAAATATACAAGCCGCCGGCTTGCATGGTTGATTTTCTGATCATCATCCTCTGTTAAACAAGGTACTTTTTTCTATTTGCCTCAAAGAAAATCCATTTTTTTTTCCTGGGCAATAATTAACGAACGGTCCCCAATTTGACGAAAGTAATTGCATTTCTCTCTTTCTTTGTTTTCCTACTAGCCCTCATCGTCGTGGAAACGGGCCAGCAGGAACTAATTGATACTTCTGGCCTGTTTGCTGTTACGTATCTCTTGTTGCTATGGAAATTGAATATGTTGCCTGCACCCTCCCCCTTTTTTTTTTAAACCAATCCATTGCGTGTTATCTTAATCGTAGCTGGATTACATGTTTTTTTTTACTGAATTAAAAAAAAAATCGTTACTTTTTTGTCATCTGTACAGTTATTAAGAAAACAAGATAATTTCTATTACTGTACTATTATTATTTAATTGGTTACAGAATACCAGATAAATAACTGCACACACGTCAGTGTTTTATGAGTGGAGGTAATTGATTCAGTTTTCCAGATTAACTGTGTTAAATTGTTTTTGAACAGTAATTAAATTCATGGCTGTCTTGGACATACTAAATGTGAGAGAAAAAAAAAGCGTAGGCTATCTGGTTTCAATTTTTTCCTGCTGTCGAAATTCAGAACCAAAACAAATGCAAAAGACCCTTTTTAGCTTTTCAGACTAGTGGTATCAATTTATGGCCACCGTTTTAAACTCTCCGTCCTGCCACCCCCAGAGTTGGCAATTTTCTTCCATGGGGCGGAAAAAAAAAAAACATGTTTTTTTTACTACTTTCTTCCATCCATAAAAAGTAATAACGCAAACAGTCCTTAAAACTACACTAGGCCTATGTACCCTTTAAATTACTCAAGTTGCTAAACTTAGTAAGAATTTCGTGTTTTATTCAAATTCAAATTCTGTAGCCTAAATAAATATTTTAAACTCTCTACAGTATTTTAAAATAGCCACAACTGTTTGTTCATTTTTCGGTCCCAGACGTTGAAATATTCGGATGCAAAGGGGCAAAATTGCACTCCCGACGCAGCTCTTGGGGAGTGAAAAATTGCATGTCGAAGTTGAATTTTTCACGACTTTTGAACTGCACAAGCTGCAGACTTGCGGTTTGCGGCATTTTAAACAGCTTGGACTTAAATTTCCGGTGACACTATTCCTTCTAAAGAGGTTAAAACTCCATTTTTCATTACATTTGGTTAAACTATGGGTATAGGTGCCTCAGTTTAATAGTGAAGTCAGTTTTAAGCCAAGTGCAGGAAAACAGTAAATATTATGGAGATGCTGAATTCATGTTTAAACTTAATGGCTATAAAATAGGAGATCACAGTGTTGGTTAACAGTTTGGTTTTGTACTCCAAAGACTTTTTTGCAGTCCAGTAACAGATAGAGTGCAAATTTCCACCATAATCAACATTTGGAAATTCGACCCCTGAGTTCCCTTTCTTTTAGTGTTTTACAGTTTCTTCCGCTATTGTTTTTTTTCCATTTTCATCCAGTGGAAGAGTAGTGTGGACATCATGAAACCTGGTGGAGGCTACTGCTCTCTCCCCCCAACCCCCGCACATTTTAAGCCCATCCCCAGGTCCGAGCCATACGTGGTGTGCCTTCTGTACTAAAGGACAGTGCGATGACACTGGTAGAAGAAAATTGCCAAGCTTCAGGGGTCAACACCAGGCCCTTAGGAGAAGGCTGAATTTCATCTGGAAAAAAACCAACGCCAATTCATAAACAGTGCTTGAAACACAGTTAAACGAATAGGCGGACATGCAATGTAGACCGGCCACACCCCTCTTCCGGTTGAATATTTGGATATATGTTTTATTCGCTAAGTTCAAACTCCCTTTGACATGACTTTTAAATCCATCTCACAATACGTAACTGTTATACATACATCACAACAAAAGTGTTGTCTTTTGCCAGTGTGGTCAAGTTATTTTCCCTGGAAAAGTCTAGACTACAATAACTTAACGCCGTCAAGCCTGGTGATATTAAAAAGACTGCCTAAACTAAGCTACAAGTTAGACTAGCAACCCTTCCGAATGTCAATCCAGTAGCAGTCGCCACTTGGCTAGTAGACCTTAAAAAGCACTCGCCATTTCATAATTTCTGCTCGCCACATACCAAATACATCTTGCACGATGCATAGTTTTTCTAATTTATGCATTAACGAAATTACAAAATTTTCTTTAACCCCAGTATTAATGCAGAAAAGGTTGTTCCGTAGCCTTCATAAATCTGAGCATAATGCCACAAACCGTTTTGTCTCTAACTTGTATGGTTCCCGAGATAGCGCTTTTGAGTGAATATTCTTTATTGATTATCGCCATTTTGGCGAGTAAGGCTAAATTCCAAGTCGCCAACTACTGATTTCTATTTGCGAAATGGCGAGTAGCGACCGACATTGGGGAGGGTTGTAGACTAATCTACAAATTTTGCAATGGCAGTTGGTTTTGAATTCAGAATAATAACCTAGCTGGAGGAGTAATGGGCTACAGTAGTCTTTAATGCTTTATAACTCCCAATTGAAAGTGATACGACATCAGGTAAGAAATGTTTATTGTAATATAAAATGAATTTCTGCATAACTTCACAATCACAGATGGAACGAAGACTTGCAAAAGGTCTACATTGGTTACCACCGAAGGAACAGTGGAATAATAGTCTTATGCATATCTTGCTAGCCGCTCTTAGTTACCAAGCACTATAAATGTCAGTATCAAAAATGGGCAAAGATTACCCACCATGATAATTCCTACAATAAGTCCAACCAATGGTCTCGTTGTCAATTTATAATTTTTGAACTTTTGAATTTCTTTTGTTGAGGCTAGACATTCTTTTTTCAAGCAAAATAAGATAGGTTTTAAACCCTTCTTGCATTAAATGACAAGTAAGCCTAGCTTGAGGAATATGAAAAAAAAAATGAGAAGGCCGTATGCGCTAACAAAATTGCTGCGAGAACCCCTTCACGACCACTAACATACGTGCGTGCGTCATAGACGCACAACGGCCGTGCATTCGTCGTAGCCAACTTCCCTCTGTTGGCTGCCTTGCTTCTGGTTTTCAAGTCCAAACATTAGCAAACAATAATGGTTTGTTCTGGTTTCAAAGACCAATAATTTAGCTAGTGTTTGAAATCGTGTATGAATCATTGAGTTAGTCGCTACGTGCAGCTACCCAACAAGGCTTTGTAGTAAATGGGCTATATGAATATCACACCTACAAGTTGGCTATCAAAATCTTCCAATTTGCTATCCCCCAGTTTCAACATCAACCTCTGTTTTCATGGCATTCAACATGTTCCTCCAAGTTACAAGGGCAAATTTTTCCACCCATTCTTTTCTCGTTTTAGCCCTAAGGCTAAACTGCAAGTTAGGCCTAGGCCTACCTGACATTCACACAACAAAAATAGCCTACCTACACCATTCAGATGGTGAATGTTGCGTTTGGCTGACATCCTGAGCCACCTTCATGAATGGGAATTGTGTGGCACTCGCCATTTGGCCAGTAGGCAGTATTGTTTGCATATCGAACTCTCCAATCAGCTAAAAGGGCTAGCAATAGTAGGGATGTATTGGGTACGAATTTTGCTGGGAACCGGGAACTGGGTATTGCGAACTGTACCCTGCCGGGTAGTTTACAAAAATCCATTAATCAAAGAAAGGAGGCGGAAATTAAGTGGCTCTCCAAAAATTAGTTTTTTTCCCTAGGCCCTATTTAAAAAATCCGAACTTACATAAAAAAAACTTATATCTTTTACGTAAATACTAAAAGAGATTAAAACTTGAAACTCAAGATCATTGATACCGAAAACTGAAAAACTATTTCAACTATTACAATTTTTTAAAATTCCGATGGAATGTAAAGACAACAATTAAGCGATTCTACCAAGATTTCTCTTCACTCAATGTTTGGCTTCACTTTAGTACGAAAAATTATAAGTAATGCAAGATTATGATACAGAAACAATAAATTTGAGGATCTGTGAAGGAATCTTGTTTAGCGCGCGCTTACAATGCATTCGCGTAACTGGTCCACTCTTCTCATGGCAGAGGTAGGGGGAATGAAACGGTACACCAACTTCTGTTGCCTAGCAACCATGGGTGAGTTCATTAGCAAAGAGATGGGGGAGGTAGGTGAAATAAGAGAGAGGAAGTGGAAAACGGTCTTACTTTAAGCTTTCTCATCAGCAACACCTTTACTAAATATGGGCGTTTATTATAGTTATTTCCTGTCACCGGGTACTCGGAATTTTCAGTTACCCGGCCGGATACTGGGTACCCTCAAAAGTGGCTGGGTAGGTCGGGTACCGGGTAATTACCGGGTACCCGGTACATCGCTAAGCAACAGTATTGCAGACTTGGTTAGAGAGCCCTTGTAATGCTGCATAAAATGGCGCAAACCGCTTGTTTCGAGCTACCATGGTTTCAGAAATATGACAATTTAAGCAACAGGGTTTGTAAAAAAATCAGTCGCCGTTTGGTGAATTGCTCTAAAAACCAAGTCGCCACATGCTGAATCTTCCTCGCTGTTTGCAAGTGGTGACCAACACTGGTGAAATTTGACCCCGAAACCTGATACAATATTCGCCAACGCCCGCGAGTGGACACAACGCAATAAATAAATAAATGTAAAATTGTACTTTGCAACAAAAAAAACTAGCCACGCACTGAAAATGTGATAGGGCCTAATCCATCCAAATCATTCACTTTAGCGTTTCATAGATTGGCTGGCTTAGTCTGTCAGTCCCCCCCTCCCCCCCAATCTTAGCTAAAATCAGTCAATAAATTAAATTTTAGTTAGGCTATAAAAAAAAATAATTTCTTAGGCTCTTGGGTATCTGCAGGTCTAAAAAAAATTGTACACGTTGGCAGAAAGTGACAGTTTGATATTTCTGCAAAACACTGTCGAAGGCTGCACTATTCTCAAGTTGATAGCCTTACAAGCAACATTCTCAAGTTCGCCTACGTAGCTAAACCAAAAACAATACATAACAATGCATGTTGCAGCAAGAAGACTGAAAATTGTGTGCCGCCTATTAGGCCAAGTTACTAATTGGTTATTAGCCTAATGAGCAAACTTCGTCGACAGCAAAATTGCAAGTTGACTACAAAATTTTAACAAATAAATATAAATGTCCTAGTTGATTTTGAAACAGAATTGGCCGGAAAACCAAGATAATTTCGTTTGGCCTCGTCACAAAATTTTTACCTAAAAGGCTATTTTGCACAGCCTTCTTGTTAAGTACAACAGCCATTGTTACATAGATGAGAAACACCTACGGTATAGGCTAAGGCTAGATTTATTTCACTAGCACTGTAAAGCTCTCGAAGAAACTTAGGAAATGGAAACGGCAGGTCAAATCGACTTAGCCTAGTTTTGAAAGATGCCTCCGAAACAACTTTAAAAAAAAAAAAAAACTTGGGTTACAATTCAGCAAGAGATGCACAGACTTTTTCTTGTACTTTCAGTCGACTTTGGAGTCGATATAGGCTTATGTGTGGTTTTATTTTGTGTAGGCCTATGTCTTTTAGCGGCAGTAGCTAGCTGCTCATCTGTTCTTGGATCATCTGTTCTGCACGGTAGATTTTCCACAAAATTAAGTAATCCCGCGAAAGTTTAAAAAGGGTGTAATAATTTGAAAACAGTAATAAAGACACTGAAATGGTCTGATTCCATTCTGACGACCTCACTAATATCAACATCTGTGTAATCACCATGGTTAACTGCAATCCCAGCAACGCACAAACCACCACAGAAGGATTGATGAAGACGGAATAAAACCGCGAATGTGCAGCGTTGCCAGGCTCCGCAGCATTTGTGATGCCCTCCGCACGGAACAGCTCCTTCATGTGTTTCACTAAAGCTCCTTGGTGCCACAGCGTGGACTCCGACCACAGATTGTAGGGTATGTGAAGATTGCGCGTGTCTATCCGTTGCCAGCGTCCGAGGTGTAATGACGAGCGATGGAGAATATCGCAATAGCGAGGTGGGTAAATGTGGACGACGTACATCGTGAAACAACTCAGCCACGTGAAGCCCATGTGCTGCGTTACCCAGCATACATCATAATGAAGGACACTTTGTGCAAAGCAGCATGGGATGAACCCGGTGTAGTAAGCGCTGAGCAACGAATTAAACAGGACTTGCTTCATGCGATTATTAAAGTCGCTTTTTAACAAATCTACTTCCTCCCTTACTGCCTCGGACGTAAAATTACAAGTGTGTTGGACAGCGGAGACGTCTAAGGAACCTTTCCCCTTCTCCACTGGAGGAATGAGATCAAAGAAAGCTGAAGCATTCGCTCCAAATAAAATAAAGTATATACTAACAGGATAACACAAGTAAAACATATTCACTAACGGATGACTTTGTATAATGTAATATGTACACCAACTCAACCCAGTAAAAACCAGGAGGCCCACCAGTATGCGGAAGATTTGGAGGAGCCGTCTTCTCACATGGCCCGATTTAGGCACCAACTGCTTAAATATGCACCACAACAACCGTCTCGCTAGCAGAATAATTATGAATCCAGCCAAGTATGGATCGATTAAATAAAAATTCACAGCGTAATTCACGTGGGAATGGGGCAGCCACCAGACTGTACGGTACAGATTGAGGTACTGCAACGCTAATGCCATTGTTGTAAATAGCAAAGTGATAAATTCAAACAGAAGTTCACTGTCCACTGGGATTTCAGGAATTGGCACGTGTTTGGGCATGTTAACAGTTGGACCACTGTGTCCGTCATGTTCCGATACGTTGGAATTTCCTGCCCTCGATCTAAAGCCTTCGTCTGGTACGTGATAAACTCCAAAATGACGAAAGGGCTGATTCTTGGCCACTGCTCTCCGACCGCCTGCCATTTTATTTTTAGTCCCCAAAACACGAAAGCGTGTTCGATTGGCGCCCTCCTAAATGACGTCCACGCCCATTTTAAGTACACGTAGCACAAAGATGAGAGGCGGGATGCTGTAAGTGCTCTTCTTTTCCCTAGTCGGCAGTGTTACCAATTAAATTAAAAAAATAAAATTTCTATTTTTACCTATCATTAAATAAAAGCAGCCAGAAATAGAAAGCCAGAAATCGAAAGCCTGTATCCGAAACCGAAATAAATTTTTGTGTTTTTTTCAAACCATATTATTTTGTATACCGTAATATATGTATTATCAAATTCACATGATAGGGAAACTGATGACAAATGTTGTTATAAATAAATAAATAAACAAATAAATAAATAAATAAACGTTTCTGCCATCTATCGGCACGTAACGAAACTACACACAAAACAAAGATGGCGTCTTCGTGGCAGTCGGTGATGGGCTCGTGAACCCACATTCAAGGCAACAATGTCAGCCAACCCGACTCCTAGTCATTCACATAACGCAACGAGCGATTCTAGCAACAAAGAAAACGGCAACAATGAAGAAACAGTCGACGTGGAAGCGCCACCGGCACCGCCTTTACCGCAAGAGCCGACTGAAAACGAACCCCCCGGTGTTGCGACAGCACCACCTGTAGTAACTGTGGGTCGCGACCATGGCCTAAGCATTCACGTTATTCCAAGTTCAGTATCATCGTCGACTTCCCATACAAAATTGCATGTGCCAAAAACTTCCTTTGATAAATCACAAACAGAAACACAACAGCAGCAGCAACAACAGCAACCACAACAAGCTTCGGGTGATGCCAAGGTGACTCCCAGGAGAGGCGTTAACAAACCCAACCTCAAAGGTTTGTGGTTGTTGGGTGTAATAAGTTTCGATAATTGGAAGAATACACAAATTATTACCAACTTTATGTAGGCCTATGTATGTTTTGCAACTGTAAAATGAGACCCAGTTCCACAAGCGACCGCCACCCCCACCATTAAGTGTTCATATCCTCAATTAAAAACCTTTCTTTTGCGTAAAGGCTGTGCCATGCCATAGGGGTGCAGGAAGGGACTTTAACAAAAATTGACACTGTTAGCAGACTAACTTTCCCATCAATAACCTACCTAATGCCAAAGAACATCTCTTGGTTGGTGGTGGTGATCGGCTGTGTAACTGGTTTCGACAAGTCAAGTTTGTATGGTTTGGGGGTACCGTCGCCAACTCTCCGTCAACCCTATTGTACTGTAATGCCAATCCAGTTGTAATTGCCACTTTACCAGTAGACCGTAGAAATCTCTCGCCATTTTACAATTTCTACTTGCCACATACCAAATAAATCTTTGACCGACGCATGGTTTTTCTAATTTGCGCTTTTACAAAATTGTAGAATATTGATTAATCCAAGTATTATTACAGAAAAACTGTGCCAAGGGCATAAATTTGAGTATAATGCTGCAAACTGTTTGGCTCTAGCATATACGGTTCCCGAGATGTCGCTATTTTTAGCGTCATTCTGTATTGCTATGGTCTTTTTGACGAGTTGGGTTCAATTCAGGTCGCTAGCTGTTCATTTTCATTTGCTGAATGGCCAGTTCCAGTGGCGACCAACATTGAAGAGGGTCTTTCTAAATCAAATACCGTACTACTGGCATTAGAAAGGCAGAATGTAAGTAAACCGGCATCTGCGATGTGTGACCATTAATTTCAAAAAGCGGTGCATAAACTTTTCAGCCAACTTGCTTAGCTCTGATTGCGATTAAAAAAAATAAAGTGAAAATACGGTTCAAAGCGATTTGGAATCTAGTTTATTTACAAGGCAGATAATTATGATTATAACCCCGATTGCTTTCTCAGGTCACCTGTGGGGAATGGTGTTGAAACATTGTTGAGAGAACATTACGCCAATTTCATAACAGTTGTAAAAAAAAGTAGGGCAATGTAACACGGTAATGTCATGCTTTTCTATGGAGAAATTGTACCATATTCAGGTACCTTTTTCTCAGAAACCATACCACCCAGAGCTTTGAAATTTTGCTGCCACATAATAGCATCATCCTGAATTCCTAACTATTTTTTTTATTAGAATTGCACAATTATGGTAGGCCTATTTAGTTGGTTATACAAAAAATTATAAATGTTAATAAATTTCAATTTATGTCCTTTTACCACTAAATGAGTCATTTAATTATTCGGTTTTCTAAACATCTTAATTCCTGTCAAAACCATGCATAACTGTTACGTGAACATCTCTGCTAAATTTCAAAACATTCTGACTGATATTTCTGGAGAAAAAGTACCTAAAGTTGAAAAAAACGTAGTTTCGTCTAGATACATTTGAAAAATAGGTCTTCTTACTACTAGAATGTGCAAAATTACATAACATTGTGACTGGTACCGTAGTTTTGGAGAAAAGTTCAACAAGGTCATCTTTTTTTTTTTTTTGTCGAATATGTCTATGCTAAAATCAAAAGTCATGTCAAAGGGAAAGTTGCTTGGAATCCCTTGCAGAGTCCAGAAATCCAATAAAAATTTTTCAATTTTCCTTTTTTTTTTTGGGTTACTCCGACATGCAGAAAACAAGAGTCAAAATCTGATCTAAAAGAGATAGACACGTGGTTCGCAGTGGAAAATTTGCTCATGATGAGTTGTTAAATCAATTATTGCAACAACAAAAAAATGTTGAAAATCTTAAGTGATATTCTACTTTGGTTTTTTAAATTATTACTTACAATCATATTGTTATGATTTACGCAAACCAAATTTGCAGCGCAAATTCCCAGTTAGAAGTTGCACTACAGGCGGATTTTCGGTGATATCTCCAGTAAAGTTACTTGTGAGTCTGTCACCTTCCTCAGGCCACCAAATCACTACTTCGCTGCAAATTTGGTTTGCGTAAATCATAACAATATGATTGTAAGTAATAACAAAAAAATGTCAGACGTTATTGAATCTTGAAAATGGAGCAGAACATCTCTGAGAAAACTGCACGAAAGTTAGACAGCATCACAAAAATATTGATAAAAAAACGTTTTATTGATAAATTTAGTGTTTAAATCAAAATGAGACATTAAAATTTTGAAAGTAGAAAAAAAAAACCGATATTTTTGCCCCAGCCCCTCTAAGTTATCTTACATCTTGAAGATAATAGGCCTAGCTTACTGTAATTTATTTCTGTCATCGAAGTAGCCTAAACACCAGGGTTCCTACCAACCTTAAAAACTCGGGTAATTCGGACTATGATTGAAAGTCTGGGAATATTCTTATTCTTATTTATTACAAAACACCTGGAAAACTCTTGGGAATAAATAAAGCCACGTTAGGACTGGGCTTGCATTGCGAAAAGATAAATTAACTGTGTGTTAAAATTGTTATCCTTATATTTCTGTATTGACGCCTAAATGTATGCTGCACTGGTTGGCTATGAAATCTTAAGTTAGCCAAAAAAAGGTGTATATACGAGAGCCGTAGCACACGATTTGTTTCCTAATTTAGTTAACAGTGCGAACGTATGGATCTTGTAGATCCCCATTTTGTAAATTTTAAGACCATACATTTTGCATGGTTTTTTTTAATTTTAACGGTTTATTTTTGTGGCTATAAATTACAGAGGACAACCAAAGTCTGTGCAGCTATTTTGAGCCCAGTTTTCGCATTCAAGCGGTGCAGATAGGTGGGCTGGTAATAAAAAAAAGTTGACTCCGTACGTTGGTCGTTTCTGGGGATCACTTTTTCATTTGTTTACTCTCAGGCTTGCTGAAGTGTTGAAACCGGAATAGGCTCTTGCTGGGAACCACATGTTTTTCATGTCTTCAGCTAAAAATAGTACGCTAGGTAATAGATGGTTAACTGAAGTTCAATCAACGTGTTTTTTTTTTTAGTCCCAAACAGGGTGGTTTTATAATGTGTTAGACTCCTTGTGTGGTGCGTACTTTCTTGCAGTTTTACTGGTAGGCCCCTAAAATTCCTTAAAATATTTTTACGTATTTTGTTTTGTTAGACTAGGTCTTGCAACATTTTGCATATTTTCTTGATTACAAAAAAATGCATTGTGATCAACAGAAAATGCTAAACGTTGTTGCAAGGCCAACGAAATAAAATAAAAGCTCTAAAAAGTTGTAGATACTGTATTTAAATTTACAGGCTATTTTGCAATAAAATTAATTTTTTGTGGTCGTTGTGCCTGAACATTGGCAGAACTTGGTCTGGTTGCCTGAAGAACCTCATCTGGCTGATCTGGAAAGAGGACCTGGCAAAGTTCCTGCCAGTGTAGGCTACCGTCAGGTAATGCGAGCGACAACCAGACTCCTTCAGCAGCAATGGAATCGATTATGGGTATTATCTCGGCCCCTCCCTCCCCTGCGGTTTTCCAGCTCTCCAGGTTTGCCCATCCTGATATTAGACTTCTTTCTCTTCAGAGCAACTAATAGTTCAAAATTGGGCCGGTTTATCTACAGGAGTAATGTCCGAAGGAAGGCTCCGAGCAATGTATTAAATAAAATTAAACCATGCCAAAAAAAATGGCAAAAAATACCCAAAGAAGATAAGGCCATGCAAAGTTTAAAAAATAGTTGTCAGGCACAGGAAGTTGAAAACTGATGAGGGATGAGGCTTTTTTATTTTATTTTTTAACACATTTTGTGGTAAAAAAAAAGGCTCTTTCATACTGAAATTAATTTCTATTGGATGAACAAGTCGCGACTATATCAAAAGGTGTGTTGACGTTTTCAAACGGTTGACTTACACCTAAAGCCGGCTTAAAATTCCCCAATCCCGTAAAGTTGTTGTCCCACATTCAGTTTGCGCTGATAGTTAATGCCATCCTGAATTACGGTTTTGTAGTTTCTGTAGTTTTCAGAACTAAAACAAATGCCAGCCAACCCTCTCCAATGTCGGTCGCCACTCGCCATTTGGCGAATTAAAATCAATCGTTGGTGACTTGGAATTTAGCCCTACTTGCCACAACGGCGACTAGCAATAGAAAATTGCGCTCAAATAGCGATGTCTCGGGAACCGTACAACATAGAGGCGAACGGTTTGCGGCTTTATGCTCAGGTTTACAAGGGCTATACGACAGCCTTTTCTGCAACAGCACTGGGGTAGAAGAAAATTTTACAACTCTATAAATGCATAAATTGGAGAAACCATTTATTGTGCAAGATGTTTTTGGTATGTAGCGAGTATAAATTCTGAAATTAGAGAAACCATGTATTGTGCAAGATGTTTTTGGTATGTGGCGAGTATAAATTCTGAAATGGCGAGTACTTTTTAAGGTCTACTGGCCAAGTGGCGACTACAACTGGAATGACATTCGAGAGGATTGATGCCAGCACACATGATGTAATGACATGTTCATCTTCTGAAACAGATCCATCCAAATAGTGGTTGAAGCTTTTATTTCTCATTGAAGCAAAGATATTACTTAAACAGGAAGGTTGACTCCTCACATTAAAAAAAAATTGCCAGATTGCTTCAACACAGCATTTAAAAAAAGCTATTTTTCGTAAATTTTTATTCGAAGCAAGCGCAGATCGGATTTCAGAAACGCCAAAAAAATAATTTCATATGAGGCTTTTTAAATGATGCGGTGGATTACGTAGTATTGACACAACAGTAGTGATGAACCTAATGTTGACTTTGGAAAAGTCACTCATGCCGCATCAATTATTTTTATTTCTTGCAAAAAAATTGATGCGGGAGGGCCTGAGAACCATTTTTTTTACTTTGCATGGCCTAAGGTGTGCAGATTTTATTTTCATTATTTATTTAGTCTAGGCTACTGAAAAGGACCAGGCAGGAAACGAGTACTTTATTTTTCAACTGCAATGCCAAACAGGTCATTTACAGCCAGTACAAGGTCATGATCTGTTAGCAAACTTCCAGTTGAATGATTACCATGATAAAAGAATAGTATTAGAATGTAGGTTAGTAATAAAATTCTTAAACTTGTACCAGTTCTTAAACTTGAAAATGGGAGCTTGTGACTGATGGCCATTATTGGAAACCCGTCATTCCAGAACATGAGCATAACTCTCGCTCTCTCATTATCAAAAAGCTGAGAAAAAAAATGTGGCGCTTTTGTTGTGATTTGTGTGGGCCTTATTAAATTTTTATAAATTTTTTTAAATAATAATACAGGGTTTCCTACCAACCTGGAAAACTCTGGGAATTTAAACTACGTTTGAAACTCGGGGAATTCTCCGTTTTTTTTACAAAAAAAACCTGGAAAACGAAGGGGAAATATTAAGATTTTAAATAATGTATTTCTTATCTAAAAGCTTCAGCCTTTTTAACACAAAACTGGTAAAATATATGAAATAAATTCCTTCCTAAAATTACGGTAAATAGCTTGGAAAATGACTTCATCTACTTTGGAAAACCTGGAAAACTCAGGGAAATTGATTTCAGTATTTTGGTGGGAATCCTGTAATAGCTTTAAACTTGTCATCTGAATCAAAGTAATTCTACATACAGCTCAGTTTTAAAACTTTAACTAGATATGCAGGAAGCATAATTTACTGGGCTGGTAGAGCTAGTGATGGACCCGGGCATTCGAACCAGGAATGGTTCGATCATGGTGTGGGCTGCGATAATGTTCAGTATCCATCTATACCTGCTAATGAAGCCTAGTAGTCATTCACATGAACTGATTGGTGTAGTAAGTTAGGCTAGGATTCTGCTAAATTTCCTTTTCCAGTTACTAATTGGAACAGCTTCTTAGACAAGAATTGGTCGGACCGTACTGGATCTGTTCACAGATTTCAGTTCCAAGACATGTAAATATAAAGTAGGCTTACTACCAGGTACTCATTTTGTGTACGTAAACTGATTTACAAAGCAGCAAATTTTCTAAAAAGGTTTGTATTCAAATGGATCCCTTAATAATTTCTTTTTATTTCAGAAGCTGTGAAAACTGCTTCGACAAATATTAGTTTTAAATGTTTCTGGATTAGTTTCGTTGGTGCATTATGTAGTGACTGAATAAAAGTTTTAAGAAAATGTATTGCAATTTATAGAAAACTATAATCTGTCAACTCTTGTAACACACGTACTAGGCGTCCTTTTCAGTATTTTAATAATTGGTGTATATCACAAATTTAACGATGAAATTGAAATAACAAAAATACATTTAATATTTTGCGAATTTTAGATAGGGCTAATGGTCTGATTGAGTGATTGGTGTTCTTTTTGGACTTCCATATCTTCTCCAAGCCTTCTTTCTTGTACCAGGAGCGGCTACAGTGGTGTACAAATTTGTTAGCAGAGGTCGCCACCTGCACGAGATGATTAGAAGTGTGCGTCACGTTCTGAAGGCTTAGTTTCGGTCCTTTGTTTTTAAACAATAAGTGTTTAACATGGAAACAATACCAAAGTAATAATAAAAAAAACTAAACAAACAGAAAATCAGTTGTTCTAAGTTGCTCTAGCCAACAATAAACTAGAGCATTGCTTTCGTAGCACACGTCTGCTTCGCATGCTAAGTTTCAGTTTCGATTTTAGACAACTTGGCGCAGGTGCAGTATTGTTGCTCCTTCTGGCGTTAGCACATCGTACTAAATTAAGCACTCCTAACATAGACCAGCCACACACGCTCCTAGTTGTTTTCTATAGGCTCCTGCTTGTACTTAGCCTATATCTGTTTTACATTGCAACGAGTGCAAGTGTTTTTCAAAATGTGTAGAAACCTTCCACGTATTTTGAAGAACATGTGCGCTCGTGCCAATGTAAAACACAAGCAAGAACAAGAAAGGAAGCCTGAAGAAGATAGGAGAGACCAAAAATAACACCACTTGGACTATTAGGCCTATCGAAAATTCACAAAATACTAAATGTATTTTTATTTGAATTTGAGTGTTAAATTTGTGATCTATTGATTTTGAACATTCAAAGTAGAAGAAGGTTAATTTTTTTTCAATAATTTCAGCAAAGTTTCTTCAGCTGCTAGTGTTTTTCTGGAAGTTTTTAACATCAGCATAGTGGGTAGTGTTGCACTGTTCATTTGTGCCCTGCATCGACTTCGTTTATTTACTATTACAAAAGTCAGTTGATGTTCAAATAGGTGTACAGTTGAATCTCTGTTATCCAATCTAAATCGGATAATCAAATATGCATGTAAAAAAAGAATTCACGCTTTCTATTAGCCGTTTCGGAAATATCCACTACCTGTAAACTCTTGCATTTAGTTCCTGTAATGCTTCTTTCCCTTGAGGTCTTTTTTTTTATCTCACTTGAACCGGCCTGCTGCGTAATTTTGACTGCCCGTGCGTCGTGCACAGCCCCTCCTATAAAAGCTTTCGGGCGAGGCAGCCCGCCATCTCTTTTCTTCAAGCTCCCACTGAAGACTATCGCATTGTTTCTTCTCCCTGCCTTGACTGCTTTCGCAGAAAGAAGCCCTTTCTAACTTTCGCCGAAAGATTCTCTTTTCTCTCAACAACTTTCGCGTAGGGACCCTGCCCTTTCAAGCCATGTCAAAGCCGATTGAAGAAAGTTGTCGCTAGCCTCTGTAGCTACCCTTCACCCGGCTCCAAAAGCAAGTCGCAGAAGAGTCAATGACGCCACAATCCCAGTCGGTGGTAGCCTTCGCCACTTCCTACCCGCCTGGAAAAAGATACCCTCTGACAGTTCATTCTAGACATCGTTTCCTATGGTCTTCGACCAATCTTCCTAACCAAACCTCCACTATTTTCTTCCCCACCATGGAAGTTTGCCCCCACTCCCTCAACATCTTTCAGCAGAAGTGGACGAACTACTCTCAAAGAATGCCGTCCGGTTATGCCCAAACCCTCTTCCTCCAGGATTTTACAGCTCCATTTTCTTCAGACTGAAGAAATTCGGAGGCGAGAGACTCATTTTTAACTTAAAACCTCGAAACCGCCTCATGGAAAACCACCACTTCAAAATGGAAACCCTAGAAAGCATCCGATACTCTCTCAAACCCCATGAATGGATAATCTCTGTAGATCTAGAGGATGCTTATCTTCACGTTCCGCTTCACGCTTCCGTCTTTCACTTCTTTCGTTTCATGTACAATGGAAATGTTTTCGAACTCCAATGCCTGCCTTTCGGTCTGAACTCTGCACCCAGAATCTTCATGTCAGTCCTGAAACCCGTCCTAGGCGTATCTGGCCGATTGGCTTTTAAACAACCTAAACCAACCCTCAACCGAGACTTCACCATGAATCTTTTAAACCGGCTCGGCTTCGGGATACACCTAAGAAAATCACGAGTCACTCCTGCCCAAGACTTCCTCTTCCTCGCAGCTTCACTCAACCTTGTCGCTGCAACAATTTCACCTTCACTGGACAAAATCTAAGACCACCTAAATCATGCCCGAGAGTTTTGCCAAACCTACCATCACACTCTTCAAGACCTCAACTCCTTGATGGGGTAAATGGACTCCAAGGCGATCTTGTTCCCTACTGCAGATGGCTGACTTGCCCTTTTCACCACTTCTTGATCAGCTTTTGGGGCTCCATTCAATCACCAAGCATCTCCACAAAGCCAACAGACGAAAACTTTTCCTGGAAAGCGTTCTGTGGTGGTTAGACATCAAGAACATTTAAGAACCCGTCTCTCTCCACGAACCAGTCCCAGACCATCATCTCCTTATGGACACATCCCAAGATGGATGGGGACCCAACATTGATCACCACGAATCATTGGGGACTTGGGCCCCTAACACTCGGGCGCACAACACACAACATACTGAAAGTGAAAGCAATTCTCGATGCCCTTCTACACTTCCAGCACCTACTTGCAACTCCAAGTCCACTCGGACAACACAACAGTAGTGGCTTACATTCAGAAGGAAGGCGAAACTCGAGCACGCCAACTCCATCAAATCCCATCGGCCATTTCCAACATAATCCTATCCCTGAAAACAACCCTTCTTCCTCTTCCCACCCTGGGCAATCGGAATGTCACAGCGGATTGCCCGTCTCTCACAAAATTCTCTGCTGGGAAATGAACTCTAAAGAAATCCATTTGCGAATCTCTATTGACAACCTGTAGGACTCCAGTGGTCGACCTGTTAGCCACAAAGCAGAATGCCAGACTCCCCCAGTACTTCAGCCCCTTTCCAGACACCCAAGCATGTGATTGGGCAGTAGACACACTAACCTACCCTTGGAAGAATCTTCATGCCTACGTCTTTCCCCCACCCCGTTCACCCTTCTTCCACAAGTCTTGCAGAAAATCGAACAGACTCGAGGTCTATTTTTCCTAATCGCACCAAACTGGCCAGCAGCTCTGTAGTTTCCTCAACTTCTGAATCTTCTGATCGACCAACCAAGAAGCTTGCCAGACCTCCCAGATCTTCAAAAGCAAAGAAAGGGAACACTCAACCACCCGAACAGACAGACCTACTTCTTCACGGGTGGTTACTATTATTGGACTCATCAAAGAGGCAGGCATTCTTGAAGACCCGGCCATAAGAATCGCTAGCAAAGCACAGCCACTGGAAAAAATGGGTTTATTGGTGTATCACAAGGAAATCTAATCCAATCAATCCCATCTTCCAGACTTACTAATCTTCTTTCACGATGTCTTTAAGGGTGACTTAGAAGGATCCACCATCCTGGTCTATCACTATCCGCCTTAAATTCTGTCTTCAAAGCAGCAGGCAACGTAGGAATTTTCCAGATTGGAATTTAGCCATTGTTCTTAACTCACTGATGAAATCACCCTACGAACCTATTCAGACTTGTCACATCAGTCACCTCACCCGCAAAACCGTGTTCCTGACGACACTAGCAACCAGCCTTCAATGCAACCAAATTCAAGCTCTATCAAGCGATCCTATACCTACCGCTTCTTCTTCGACAACTGCAAATTCATTCACCTGCGGCCTCGACCTGACTTCCAAGCCAAAACTCTGAAACTCTCCGAGACTTTAAAGCCGATCATTGTACCAGGACTTACAAACGTAATTGGTGATGAACCAGGTGTCCTGTCTTTGCTTTACGCTACCACATCAAACGGAGAGGAGTTAATGAATGCCTCAAAGGTCGAAATCAACTTTTGCTACCCTTCAAGGAGAACATCGGAGTCACCTCAGCCACCATGATCAAAACATGGATCAAAACGGTCATCCACAATGCTTATCAAGACCTCAACATCGATCGATTTGACAACAACATTAGGGTCACCGCTGATGAACTTTTTGGGCATTCCACAGCCGCACTTTTCAAGACGGATGAATTAAGACCCATCTCTAACAAAACGTGAAATCGGGCCACCAATTTGTACGAAAGAGAACCAAATCCGCTGTTTTTCATTGTCTTTGTTTCAATAAAGTGCTAAGTTATTCAACTTTGGGGAACCAGCTTGTAACCTCAGGGTAACCTGTTATGTGACATGTGACACCTTTGACTGACGAGGCCTCCTGTACATACAAGAATATACAGGTAGCGAATATTTCTGAAACGGCTGGTAGAAAGCCAAATTTACAGGGGCCAGCTAGTTAAAATTGATTTCTCTATCCTTAATAGGAAATATACACTACCTGTACCCATCCTACCTCTCTCTTGTGTCCACCATGACTTAGCGAGAGGAAAAAAGATGACAGGCTGTCTCGCCCGAAAGCTTTTATAGGAGGGGCTCCACATGCGTCATGCGCAGTCGAAGTTACTCAGCTGGCTGGTTCAAGTGAGATAAAAAAAAACGTCAAGGGAAAGAAGCATTACAGGAACTGAATGCAAGAATTTGTTGGTAGAGTATATTTCCTATTAAGGCTATAGAAACCAATTTTAACCGGATGGCCCCAGTATTTTTTTTTTTTTGTGTGGAATTTGTATTAGGAACTTTGTTCCTCTTGCTGTGCGAGCATTGGCGGAAGTTTTTGGATCAAATTGCTTCCAGAAACTGAGATCCAAATGGCTTATATTTGTTGTTTGATAAGAGTCAGATTTGTGAAATTCATCTTGAGAATGGCTGTTCTGTTTTCCGTATGTGATGCTATAAATAAATCAATGCAATAAAAAATGAAATAAATAAGTAATGCAATAAACAATAAATAATGCAATATTAATAAATAATACAATACATAAATGCTGCATATAAATCATGGCATCAAGGCACTTGCTTTTGTCTGCAAACCAAGGACTTTTTTTTGTGTGCTGATTTGTCATAAACTGACAAATTAAAACTTTTTGGTGTGACAAAGAGTTGATAGATTGAAAACTTACATTAGGCAATAGAAATGTTGAACTTATTAATGGGCAGGTTTGCCTAAAACTAAATCGCAGTAAAAACCTATTTTTCGGCTAAGTAACTTTGGTTAGAAGTAGTCATACTCAATGAAAAAAACACAGTCGAAAACTTGCATATTTTCTAAACTGGCTGCCACCTTCGTCAGGCTTAAGATACTGAGTCGAACTTCACCGCATACCTACAAATCTTAGTACAAATTTCTTGGATATGTGGTGAAGTAGGACTGATGCAGCCTGATGAAGGTGGTAGCCAGTGTCCATCGAAAATTTGCAAGTTTTTTTCTACAGTTTGAAACTTGTCCTTTTGGATGTGCGTTTTTTTCAGTGAGTATGAAAAAAGTCATCTTTAGGCAAAATCTTTTGTTTACCTAATTTTCAAAGCTGTTCAACCCATTCGTTACACCATTTCAGACAGCATAGGCTACTATTATGGTTTGCCCGGTTGCAAAGAGTTGTTAGTGTGCCTCCAGTTGTTTGCACAAAATCGCCGATTTATTTGGCAGGATATAGAATTACCGAACCCGCGAATGTAGCTCGCAATATTTTTTTGTGTGTATATTGACTTGTTACTTGTTAGTATGATACTTTGTTTGGTGTCTTATCCTGTTAGTTGTGAGTAGTGCTAATCCTCTTAGCCACAACTGTACTACTGCTATTGTACCAGTAACTGGCGTAAAAAATTTTGAAATTGAATTGTAGAAAAAAAAAAAAAATATTAAAACGTTGTATGACATTTCTCGTAACCAAACGTAGTTCGCAAGAAGTCCAGGATTTTCTTTAGCAATGTGTCAGGTGCACTTAACATTGTCGGATTGCTCAATTTGTACATTCTGCCTTCAATCCTTCAATGTATACATTGTTACTTATTACAAAACGTTTTGCGGATAGGTTGTACTATTTTACCTCCACTGGTACTTAATTATGTACTTCCATTATTGGAGATCTTGCCCATACTTACTCGTTACAAGAATATTGCCAGGACGTTAATGGGAATCGATTGTTAGTAGAGCAATATTGTGTCTTAAATTTATGCATCTATAGCTTAGCCAACTTTCTAGCTAGTTACAGCGTGGACAAATTTCTTTTTGGCAGGACAACTGCTTGAGCCACCGCTTTAACCGTGTGTCGGAGAAATCCTTTAAAGGCTTGCGGCACCGCCACCTGTCTTACGTGGCTAAACAGGGTTGTGCACATCATCGATTCATACAAGAGTTGCGCTAGCGATGATCTCTGTCAATGCAGCAAAGTCTACCTTGCCCACTAGCCCTGACAGTTTTCCAATGGCAAGGGCTATGGGCACTCGAATGTGCTTGGCAATAGTACAGTATTTCATTTTAATACATCCGGGCTGAATGTGCTTGGCAATAGTACAGTATTTCATTTTAATACATCCGGGCTAAAGTAAAGCGCCCCTGTGAGAGTAATTTGTTGAAGGTAACAGTACATAAAATACTTGATTTACACAAGAGTTGGACTAGTTGGAAGAAAACAGTCTGTAGTTACCTGATCTTGATTATTTTTTCTTTGAACTGGGCAAGTTGTACATATGAAATTTTCAGCATAATATTGTGTGTGGAAAATGTATGCAAATAGCGCTGTACACTATTTTTTAAACTGTTTTTGCTAGCACCACAGCATGGCTACACTACGTCACGGCCTACAAACATTTTTTGTGATTAAAGTGCTGAATTCTTTTATATGTGAGGTACTAACCTTGAGGTGAAGAAACGTCAGCCAAGTTTGTTGGCTAAGAAACTTACCTTAATTGCTTCATTCGTACGAATAACTGGGTTCAGCCACATGGAAAACATATCCACATTTTTGTTAACATTGCTGACTAAGCCATGCAGCGAATCTGTAGCTGATGAGTACAATATAGGGGCGTACCCTCGTTTTTTGCCAATTGTCATAGTAAAGGTAAAACATCGGTTAAAGCTTTGTTGGCCAGGGCTGTTTTTTGGTCTGTGCATCAGACAAGGACAGCAATAGCTAACAAACACATATGCATCGTATGTATTGGGATAACCACTATCTATGCGTCATAGTACTACTGGGTGTCGAGTGGTTAATTTGTTGCTAGAAGTAAGCTAGTACGTACATGAATCAAAACTCTTTAGTGGTAAACACAAGGAAGTACTTTTAACACAACCTGGAAGCTCAAAGTAGAAAGTGGATAACTTGGGTTAACATTTTTTTCCCACCATAATTGACACTTTTTTTTTTCTCCTGTAGTGACACAGCTCCTTATAATATTTGTGCGACCTGCAATACTTAATATAGCAGCATTCAATGTGTAGCAGAATTAAAAGGGCATATGTATATGGACGAATATGCTCGTTGTTGAGCTGGACATTCATCAAATTTTAAATTCAATTTGGCCATTAAAACTTTTTCAGTAGGAAGATTTATCTGTGAGCGGAACGTAATGCGTTTCCATTTTTTGTGTCCGTATCATGCTGCAACCTTCAATAGGATAGGAAGGGCGAATTTGTAATTGAATTTTAATCGCATCACAGGCTATTATTAGAATATCAGGCTGTGAAGCCAAATTGGATTATACAGTATTGTGAGAACCAGACTTAAAAGCATCGATTGCCTTGATTTTGAAAATGGGGAGCCATGACTTGAATTAAATAATGGCTTGTGACTCTTTTAAGTTAAGACATGACGGATATATTCCGATTGGGAAGCTGTGTGCTGATTACTGAATAGGATTTGGACATAACCAGGACTCAAAATAAATGGGCACAAACAGTACCGTAGCTGAGGTTCCAGGGACACAAAAAATTGCGACTTCTAAAGCTGTACATAGTTCAACACAAAATAATTAATAATGTTTTTAAAAATTCTCGAAGCTAGTTTTGAAATTGTTTTCGATAAAATAATACTTTTAGCGAAATAATCTTGTCGTATGTGCAGCTACTACTGCTGGTTTATTAGTGTAATTATTCCCAACTGGGAAGCACGAGGATCCTGACAGCATCACAGCACGAGAAGCTCTTTCACTGTAGCCTACTTCGCACTGCATTTCACTAATAAATAATTGTAGGATAATTCACTTCAAGGTTAGGTCCTCAAGAATTGCAGCGCTCTTTTACCATGATGATGAAACATATGTATTGTACACTTTTATTATTTTTTTACCCCAAACATAACCAACGCAAGCAATATTTTCCACTCTTTTGCAGTTTTTGTTTTTAGCCGCAATGCCTTGGCAGTTCATTTTTGTAGGCCTAGGCCTGACTTTTAACCTTTGCACATTTCAATGCACATTTCTTTAGTTTTTCATTCAATTTTTTGCTTTAGAATGCTTTGTTTTTCTTCTTTCCTTTGTTTTATTTTTGCTTGTTTGCTTTGTCTCCTTCCCCTCTAGTCACTGGTAGACTAAACCCCCGGTCAGTGTTAGACCGACCTTGTCAACATCATTCCTTTCTCACAGACATTACGGATGTAAGGAAGATGGAAAAGGGGCTTTTGCAGCTCCTGGATGATTTTCATTCAGGGAAACTCCAGGCGTTTGGTGAGTGCTAGGCTTACTGCAGTAGATTAAGCCAATTTGGCGTAGTTAAGAAGCTTTACACGGAGAGACATTTGTTGCAAAATGTTGCATTGTTTCTTTCCTTGTCCTTGAATATAAACGCTTCGTTTGATATGACGGTAAACCCTTGGCTGAAACATGGCATCCATGTTTGTATCCAGCAAAACATAGCTGTACGCTTTGAACTCAAAGTTTGAACCTTTTCAAGAAACATTTAAATGGGGGCTGGTACTGTTGCCTGACACTCGATTGCCCGACTACAGTTGCCCGACAGTGATGTTTGCCCAACTAGTGAGTTGCCTGCCCGACAGTGACGTTTGCCCAACTGGTGTGTTGCTCGACAGAGATGTTTGACTGATAGGTAAGTTACTATAAATGTACAAAACACACTCTCTGGTTTAGTTTGTTTTTTTAGGGAGCACGAACCCAAACTAAACTGAGCAACACACTCCCTGCAATCATTTTAATAATTAATAAAGTGATATATTTCGTAATATTGCTATTGATAAAGTTTGAACAGTTAACAAAGCTAATATTAAAAAAAAATTGTAAAATTCAATGCAAAACTGCAACAAGGAAGTACAGTAATTCATAAGTGATAATTTTAAACAGGGGTGGGGGAGCAAGGTAAAAAATACAAAAGTCGTTTACAGAAAATTTAGAAAACAAAAAACATGCTTGTCATTTTATCTCCAATTTTCTTACCAAATAATTTATCACTTTTTATCACAGTGCAATATTGGGGGCGATACTAAATAGGAACTCAATATATCTAGTAACCTACTTGTCGGGCAAAACACCGGTCTGGCAAACGTCGTTGTCGGGCAACTCGCCTGTTGGGCAGCTGTAGTTTGGCTAAAGTACCGTCGGGCAACCGTACTCCCTTTAAATGAGCTACAAGGTGTAGTCAATAACAAAAGTGTACGATTATTGAGCTGGCTTTACTGGCTCTGACTGATTTAAATTCAAGGTGTCGACTAAAATATTTCGTGAAAAATTTGTGGTTTTGTTTTTAGTCCTGATAATCCTGTGATAGATAAAAAAAAAACAAATAAGTCACGATTTTGTTCAAGTAAATTTTGAGTTATGACTGGATGAATAACAACTGAAGAATCTCACTCCTATGAACAAGATGGCTGAAAACAAAATTACGTTTGTTTAAAATGGGATTTTGGGTAAAAGCAGTCTTGTTCATAGAGGTGAGATACTGCAGTTCTTCATCCAAACAAACTCGTTACAAATTCCCATTACTTGTACAAAAATTAGATAATGTAATCCCGCTTCCGCTTGTAACATAGCAAACTGCTGTATTAATGTGCACGCAATTATGAGCAACACGAATAAAATTAACACAATACCACCAGTTCAGAACATTAACTTCCACTGTTCTCTTTGAATTTTCGGAGAAAAAAACCTTCTCCTGTCACGTAAACTGTCCACCATGATGCTAAGAAAAATAAATATGCACTGTCAGAATTAAACCACGCATGTCTGGCAAGATGCACATGGTTTCTACCACGGTTATTGCCGATTACCGGTGGTCATTGAGCTGTATTATAACAATATACCTGTATATGCCAAAGCTATTTTGCCCTCCTCCCCCGTCTGCAACAGTAGGTTTCTATACTGATTGTAACAAATTTAAAATCCACATGCCGGCCTATTAATGCAATTTCTTGCTGAAACTTTGAATGTTAACGGTTATTGTTGCGGGAAAAATAAAGAAGGGTTGGTTGCCGACAAATATGGCATTCCAGCAAGCACCTATCACAGTTGCCTAACATATACAATAATTACTTGTATTTGATTTGATAGGTCAGCCTACAAAAAAAGTGACTTACATTTTTATTGCAGACTGGCGGTGTTTTAATAACAAAATTTGTGTTATATCTGGAAGTAAAGAAATCTGATTATAACAAAAATTTTTAGGTTCCGATTGATTTCGTTATAACAGAAACCTAACTCTATTTCATTGTACTCAGACGACACGCTGTTGTATTTGTATAGTGCTGTACTACTTTGTAATACATTTATTGTTCAACCTTGTAGCTGTAGGCTTTTGTTTACAATGGTCATGTTTTTTTTTGTGTGTGTTCAAGTCATGATAATTCTAAAATCATGATTTCATGATAATCATGATTTTGTTTTTAATTTTTATTTCAGTTGACACAAGGATGACTCACTTAAAAACTGTCAGAAAAGTAAAGGTGTTCAAACTATGCACAATTGTTGCCTCCTTGTTTCAGCTAAGGGTTTATTGCCATTGTCAGTGGTCATAAAGACCACACAATGTTGTGGTGGATGGAAGGGTTAAGCCTAGTTTGCTGCTCTATATTGTCTCGGGTCGTCTAAACGTGAAGACCGCTTACCAATCTTAAACCAAGATGTAGTTTGCAGCTTTTTCTTCTACTCTTTTAACCCATTTATTTAGATCCATTTTTTTCCTGCTAGACCTTCCTGGAAAGTATCTGGTGTAGTTGTGCGAAGATGTTTGTTCTCTTTGTCTTTGCATTTTTTCCTAGCACCGCGGGCACAACTCTCCGAACTAGGAAAGAGCAGAAGCCTACCACAAATTAAAAATACAAACCTTAATACTCGCACAACAGAAGTTGTTCACTTTGCAACTCTGCTTCGTTAAGTGGGCGTGAACCTACAAAGTTAAGAGACATGTAGAGTAGTGCAAACTAGGCTTTAAGCCAACCTTGTTGGTTTGAGTTGCTTTTCTGTATTACCGTAAATCGTGGATTAAACGCCCACGGGCGTATGCAGTTAATTTGGCAAAATATGGGGGTGGGCTTTAAATCAAGCATTATCAATTTTCTAACCTTGCTGGACATCTATTACAGAAAATTCGAAGCTCTGAAAGACCAATTTTTACAGCCTTTTAATTGCTGTGAAGAAGGGAGGAGACTTAGTTGAGAGATGCCTTCTGCAGGTGCTAGGAGTTAAAGGAAGAGTCCACTATTACTACAGGGAGGGAGAAGGGACCAGTAATCATGGCAAGGAGTACTATCGTTATTCACATTATATAACTTTTAGATAATTTTTCGTAGAAAAACGACAATTTGAGGGGTGGGCTTTAACTCCCATATTTCATGATTTTGACTTTACAGCATTTTAGGGGATGGGCTTTAGCTTCAACTGGGCTTTTAATACACGATTTACGGTACCTCCTCCCCCCCTCCAATCCTGCTATGAACTTGCCTATTTTACATACACACTACTATCCATTTATTTGAGTGGATATGTCTTCTGGGTGAAGGAACAGGGAGCTTAATATCTTGAACACGGCAGTTACTCGTCACGCTCACTTTCAACTTTTCTTGAAGGAGTTAGTGAGAAAATTAGCGAAGTCCTTAGAAAACAAGGCTTCACAACTTATTTGAGGAATATGAAAGGTCTAAAATCGAGGATGGTCTAGAAGGGCTAGAGTGTACAGAGTAGCTCTCAGAAAAGCAGAGGGAAGGAGAAGGACGAGGCGGTCATGGGAGATGTACGTGATACGAGTGAAGGAGTGCAATGAATGCAGTTCTGTATACATTGGCGAGACGAGGAAAGGAGTGAGGACAAGGCTTGGCCAGCACATTGGAGACACAAGTGGAAGAAAACGGAATTTCAGTACATTGCATGGAAACTGAACACGAAATTGGCTGGGACGAGACAAAGACGTTAGTGAGAGCAAACTCGAGAAGAGATGGACACCTAAGGTGCCTCGAGTCTATTGCGATCCAGCACCACTTACGGAATAACGTCCCCCTAATGAACATCCAAGGCCCACCAAATCAAAACGTCATGCACTTGGTAGGAAAAGACTTGGATAGCATGCTGAAGCGAAGATGGAGTGAAAGAAGTAAGTAATGAAAGTGCATGGACCGTGTACAATTGCGAGGACCTTGCTATTTGTGCAAGTGGACGCGAAATTGTATATATTGGACTCAGCATTGTAAATATTGGTGGACACGCCGCTTGCGTGTGCTTACCATGTAAATATAGGGGACCGTGGATGTTCTTTACAAGCAAGCAGACGAAAATAACGAGGATGTAACCAGAGAATTCATTTTCTTGACCATGCCTGATTCAGGTTGTTGATAAGCAATCGAAAATTTGCAAAATACAGACAGTATCCTGTTTTTTGTAAAGAAGGCCTGAGTTCTTCACCCGATTTGAGAGGATACCTCA